>ML786595.1:907301-960450 GCA_009831015.1 Picea engelmannii | reverse complement strand
AAATCATGTGGAAGCTATTGCAAGATAAGTCGGATCAATCATGAAGAGAATTAGAAGAAGAAAAGACAGAAAGAAGTCAACAATCAAGAAGAAATTGGAAAAATACTTATGACATTTTGTAGAAGACAACAAGACGGAAGCGTGGACTCTGTTAGACAAGAGAGCCAATTATATATTGCAGGAGACAATAAGGATGCAGATGAAAGTGTGGACTCTGTTAGATGGAGGGAGCTGATTATATGCACTCATACATGAAGCAAGGATTAGGAGGGAGCTAATCCTATGATCCATTGAAGATGATGAAGTATATATCCATGATAGCAGCCATGAAAGACAACATGTATGCTTCAAAGAGAAGCCTTAAAGTATTCTTGGTTGTTCATCCACATTCGTGATCCTATGATGGAATCTTTAGGGCATGGAATCTATAAGAAACTCCATGGACCCGGGAACTAAAGAAACACATAAAGATTCCAAGAAAGAAAGAGAAGCCAGAACAACCAATCATTGTATCAAGATTCATAAGATTGTCATCCTGATGTAAACTCAATAAAAGCAATCAAAGAGAGGAACTGAAATTCGTGATGAAGAACAGTGTATGGAAGACTTATGAATGAAAGCATTGAGAGATCCAAAACTAGAGGTTCTCCCAGATGGAGGGAGAAGACTATGATGATTACTTGTTCCAGTAAACCAGACTTATATCTACATGAGTCATTATATCATCCACAACATCCATAAGTTGGATTTCTATATTAGATGAATACAAGAATGTTCTCCAGAGAAATTGAATAAAGAGCGTATGAAGAGCAATCTCAAGACTTTGAGGCATACTAGAAAGAGACCCTTGAATGCAGATAGAAGAAGATAACTTGGTGGAGAACCTCCAGTGCACAACAGAAGCGTGGTGAAGATTTCCTATAACATCAAGATGATTACTCAGTAGATCATATCTCATAATGACAGAAGAAGTGCCACATGGATATGTTCCAGTTTTCCAACTATGATATACTCTATTGTTCAGAGCTACATAAAGCCTTCACAGTGTTCCAGACTAAAGTACATTTGAAATCAAGCATTACATTATCTGTGATGAAATCCAGAAAGGAGAAAGTGGTTCTCCAATACATATCTCCACAGATGAGCAGATAAGCAGACATTTTGGTAAAGCTTCTATCCAAGATGAAAGAGGTTGTGTACTGAAGTTGGAGCTCGTGGAAACAACTTCCTTATTGAAAAAGGAAGAGATGACTCCCAGGTTGTGAGGGAGCACTGAAAATAATATTGAAGACATTCATTTTCAAGATTGAAAAATAGTCCATCTTCGACAGATGCTTTCCTGTTCGGAAAGTGGATTGAGTTTTCTGATGAATAGAGATTTCCCATTGTGGTTAACATGGGAAAGGGTCCATATTGTTGATGTATCATAGAAAACGACTTCCCATTGTGGTTAACATGGGGAGTGGTCTAGGGCAGTCTCTCTTCTTGAGGGTTACTCGAGAAGACTGGCCCACCTCGCTGGACATCGATTTCTCATTGTGGTTAACATGAGGAATGGTCCGTTTTGGAGGTTGATATAGGACAGTCTTTTCCTCTTGTGGTTAACAAAGGAAATGGTCTGGACAGTCATTCCTTAGGGTTTATACATTCTCTCCAAGGTGCACTTTGATTAGTGTAGGAGGAATGGCCCAGGGTGAGGAATGGTCCAGGCTTAGCAATCAGGGACATGCATTCCTTAGGGTTTATACATTCTCTCCAGGGTGCACTTTGATTAGTGTAGGAGGAATGGCCTAGGGTGGGGAATGGTCCAGGCTTAGCATTCCTTAGGGTTATACATTCTCTCCAGGGTGCACTTTGATTAGTGTAGGAAGAATGGCCCAGGGTGGGGAATGGTCCAAGTTCAGAAGACAGGACAATTAATCTTCCTTGCTTGAGAAGAATAGTCCAGATATCTCATTGTTCTACTCTTAGGGAAGATATTCTTTCAGAGCTCACAGATGTGAGTGAAAGATTGGCCCAAATGATTCAGTTTATATCATAACAGTGTTTCTATGCAGGTTGTTATCAAATGTTTGTTATGAAGACTGTATGACAGTAGATGTAGACTACTGTGGTGGATATGTTCCACTGTTCGTGACTATACGTTGCTGATAAAGTACTTGTGTGTTACTTGGTGTAGTAGTGTACCACTGGATTGTGGTTATGTACTACTATGGATAGACACAGTTGTGTTCTATTTTTGTTCTAATTGCCTTAAAGACTATCAACAGTTTATTGGAGATAATCATCAGCCACATGAATGATGAACATAGATTTTCCAAACGAAAAATGGTTCAGAGCATTTACTCTTCTAGATTAAAAGAATGGCTTTTGTATCACTCTGTGAAGAGAGCATCATGTCTAATTACTCAGATAGAGTATGGTTTCAAGAGATGATGTAGCTAATGACACTGATGATGATGATGGTTCTCATGACCTAGTCATGATCTAGTCTATACAACTATGTTGATGCTATCAGGTGAATGATATGTTTTTGTGCTCAAGACCATTACCTGTAATACCTCCCTAGCTAGGAGGGAGTGTTGATATTATGGTAGCTAGGAGAGGTATTTACCTCCACGTGTGAACCTGATGAGAATAGAATACTCTGGAAAGCAAGAAGAAACCCTAATGAGTTGGCTAATAACCCTAGAAGACTTGTCAGCTCAAGAAGAAAATTTATATTAGGTTATTATCCTCCAAGAGAAGAAGTTGGCCAGAAATATTAATAATATACTGAACAGATAGATACCCAGAACAAGAAGTCGGCCCCAGTAAGTCTGTCAGAACCACTATAAATATAGGGTGTCAGTCTCTCATTTGACATATCTCAGCAATTGCAGAGATCCAGTTCTACGCAGTGCAGTTGCAGTCTTGTGCGTAGGTTTGGAGGAGAGTTGTTGGTGCAGTTGTTGCAGCTAGCATTTACGTTTTGGCTTGGACTATCTCTTGGCTAGGGTTTGGAACATCTGATCAGTCTTTGTTGATGCGTTATCCTTGGGGAAAGGTGTTCCACCCTTTGTATGGCTATCTAGCCTAGGGTTTGCTTCCGGAATGATTCTTTGTCAAGGTTAAGGTGCTCGGAGGGTGGCTTCGGCCTATGGTTGGGTGACAAGGGTATTGTCAATGGTAAAACGAGCACACATTCTTCATATTCTAACAACAATCACCTCCTACTTCTTCTTCACTTGTTGATACACTACATGAAACACCTCACCACCTTGTAGATATTTCAACTTCAAATTCACACTAAAGAACCCTAACCCTAGATAATTCTAGTCAGACACAACACCACATCCAACCCACTCCTCCTAAAGAATGGAAACCAAGGACTCCACCTGCAGGACAGGGCTCATGTGGGGCGCATATCCATCAATAGTATTGACCAAAACTCCCTTATCCAATTTTTTGGTAGGTATAACGTGTTCAAACCTCAAATTCCCCAAGGCCCTAGAGACCTTGAGACCATGTCTTCAGAGTAGTCAACCAAATGAAAATCATAATCCATAGATACATAAGTCTAAAAGTTTCAGATCAAGGAATTATATATTTGCTGACAATATTACCATATTTCATGGTATCTAGTGCAAGACTACTATGTTATACCTTTTTCTCTTTGGATTAGCATTGCTCCCACATAGTGTCAATCTAGCGCGCTAAGGTCCATGTGACCTTTGCTAGGTTTTTCATTCAAAGCAATAATTTCCCCATGTAGTTAGCACCATGACAAGATTAATCCCCAGAATTTTCTAACATAGTTTACTATTAAACAAATGTATGAAATATCATAGGAAATCATGGATAGATGAAAATACTAATTAGACCAATCATAAAAAAATGTTCAGGAGCTTGTCAATACGATCCAAGAACTCTTGTGTTCAACAATAGAGCCACAACCACAACCCTTTTCAATCCGATCTCTGAATATCCTTGCCCAAATTTTGGGTAATATGGATGGAGAAACTCTGGACCCTTGGATCCTGAGTTTGTAAGCCTTTTCTCAACACTCAACCCAAATTGATGGACGCTAGCAACAAGGAAAAAGAAATGATTCACCTAGAAGCCCTAACTATCACATGGTGTTAAATTCATTTGCTCGTCCCTACCACAAAAAATAAACCTTTCGTAGAGATTGTCCACATAAAATCCCTACCATCAAAATCCATTCACTCATCCCTACTACAAAAAATGAACCTCCTGTACAGATCATTTCCAGGAAAACCCTACCATAGAGAACATAGGAAAACCCTACCAACATCGGCCAAAATACCAAACATACATTATATAGTATATTATTGGATAGATTATTAATATTTTTTATCACAAAGGGTAGCAATTCAAAATTGATTCCTTCAGACCATCATGGGCATCCATTCTTGTATCCTACCCCCATTTTTTGTAAGGGGGATAATTATTGATCTCGAGGGAAAAAAAGAAGTAATTTTTGAGTGGGTCTTGGGTGGAGATACCGATAATCAACCTAAGGCACTATCTCTTTGTCAAGGGCTTAAGATTCTTGACCTAAGGTTAATAAGGAACTTAAGTGTCATTGGGGACTCAATAATAATATGAGACTCGTGTGCTTCTCTTCTTCATCTCATGGAAATCTAGCAAGGCTCATTTTGTGAATCCAAAAAGAGGCTAGCCACTTTGAATTTATAGATTATTTTCATGTTCTAAGAGATCAAAATTGACAGGATGACCATTTGGCCAATGCGGCCTCTCGCCTATAAAGTGGAACCCTCGGGTCAAAAGGGGGGTATCCTTCTCCCCAATTCCTTAATTTCATTAAAATGAATAATACAAATTTTTGCATGTCATTCACTATCCAAGCCAAGTGGCATATCAAATTTAAGATGGGAGGACAAAAATTGAAGGTCATTATATCCCTTGTACCATCACAAACTCTAAATTTAATGGAGGAGAATCCTTTTCAATTATGTTTTACTAAGACCTCATGCACGAGTGGGATAATGCAGCTTGAGTATTTCACATTTTCTTTGGGTGGTTGGTTTTTAAGATGCACTCACTAGCTCGGCCTTGACCAGGAAGTGTCTCTCCTCAAATTGTGTTTGGCGTTTACATGGAGGCATCCCTTTTTAGCCCTAATAATGAATGAGGTTAGTTTCTTTGTTTATTATTCAATTATAGTCCATTACCCTATGTTTTATGGTATCAAATTGGTGATGGAATTAGAGTGGTTCTCATTGTTGGCAGAAGATTTTTAAAAAAGGAATTGGAACTAGTGGATTTTGAGTGTTTCTCTTTAGAGCTTCGAATGCATGGAAAACCATAAATATCCAGGGTGTTTCCTTTTGCGTGAGATTATAGGAATTAATCTCATAGTATGAAGATTAGAGGCTATTACAACATACAATAGGACCTTTATTTTCTTTTCTACAAGAAAAATTCATGCTCAAGAGTAAAATCATAACAATGGGTTAGTAGTTATAATGGAGATCTATTGTAGTAGAAGAGACTAACCAAAAATCTAGAGTGCAAGGAGTTGTGTCATCAAGTTTCAGATTTGGCTAGAAGTCCTTAGTTAGTTGTCTCCAACTTTAAAAAGTATCTTGGCATAGGTATCAAAGAAAACAATGAGGAGGAGTCTATTCACCAAATTCCCAAAGATGTGGACATGGTTGGAATGGACCAATATTCCCAAGCTTCTCCTATGGAACAAATATTGTTTTATTATACAACAAACATGCTTTAAATTAAATCTAGGTTTTATCATGTTTTGCAAAATAAAATTGGTTTTAGGTGTCTTTTTTAATCTTTATACTAGTAAAATATTTTTGAAATTCTCTTTTCTGTAGTTAATTTTCAAGTTTTTGGACAATTCCTTAACTATAGAGAGTGCGACAATCCTTTTTCATTTCATATTATTATGTTGTCCAGTAAGGCCGTGCGACAATCCTTTTTCATTTCATATTATTATGTTGTCCAATAAGGCCGTGCGACAATCCTTTTTCATTTCATATTATTATGTTGTCCAGTAAGGCCGTAGCAATTTTCTAATACAATATTAACCATTTTGTCAAAAAAAAAAATTGTTATGATAAGATTAGATTGTGAAATTTGATGGAATTTATAAAAAAATAATTTTTTTGAGATTTGATGAGATTTATAAAAAAAAAAAATTCAATCTAAGATTGACATATTCAAATAATAAATCATTTTTAGTATTTCAAGGTGACTTCACACAAAATCTACACAAATCTTATTAGGGATTTTTTAAATGTTTATATTGAATATGTAGATTAAGAGGTTGTGAAGGTTTTAACCACGGTTAACATTATTGAATTAAAAGGTGACACTTATATGCACCATCCAATTAGTTGTTTTTGGCATTGTTAACTCGTTTTTTCAAGGGAAAATCCCCAACTTTATATTCGAGTAAAAAAGTTACATTTAGCAAGTACATACAGGCACATAAAATATAAATTCTAGCAGAATTTCTATAAATAAATCCTATCTAATGTCAAAAAGCTAAAGAGTTTATTTATATTATTGTTGAAATTTGGTGATGGATAGATATTTTTATCTTCCATCATTTTTTTCTTCATACAAATTAATAATGTCGTTTTGAAGTATAAAAAAATATAAATTATATTTTTTTATATAAATAAGAGATTAATGGTTGTTTTCTAAGATCCAAAGTAATAAAGTCAATTAATAAAAACACATTTTCAATATAAATGTAAATACAAATACAAAATAACACACTTAACTAAACTATAAAAACATAACTGATGTTAAAAGTTTTAATATAATTTTTTCACTATATAATTATAAAATATAAAAAAATAATTTACATGAAATAAAATGACATGGATTACATTCATAATCTAAATTAAAATTAAACAATATATGTTAGAACCAATGTGCTAGTGGTTTCTACAATATGTATAGAATGAATATCCAAAATCATGATATCTCACTAAATGATACAAAATGTTGTAATATTTCACAAATATAAGCAATAATATTATAATGAATATCAATGGCTGTAAATAAAGTTCTTAAACTAGCTAATTATTAATTTACAAGTATGATATTATGAGAGAGGCTACTTACATTTTAAAGAGAGAACAAGCTTAGGCAAGGAGGTTTTAGATCCATCTTTAAAGTATCAATAAATCAAAATTTAAGATGGATCTTTTTATAATCCTTGATGCGTAATGGATCATGATTTAATATATTGATGGTTGGGATGGATCTAGGTTATGATTCATCCAATCATGCATAAATGAGGCTTTATTTACAAACAAAGACAAAGATTCATGATATGGAAAGTAAGATGAATAATGTAGTAGAATCACAACTGAAGTAGGGGCATGTAGCATCGGAATGTAATGATAGAAATCCACATTACTTTGGAGTTATAATGCTCAATACAATTGTGGTATTTTCACCTTTTGTGTTGCGATAATTGTCTCTAGTTGTTTTTTTGTAAGGTTACAATAGTTTTTTATATACTCTATTTGTATTTTTCCATACTAATGGATTCAGATCTTGTTAATGTTGTTACATTGTGCCAAATGCAAGACATTTTGGGCCATTAGAAATTTTTCATATTATTTGGAAAAACACGGACTTAGAAATTTCTAAATTGTTTAAAAACAAAGTTTAGAATAGAAAAAATGGCCATATTATATTAATCATGTAGAGATCATCTTGTAATTCCTCTTCAATAAAATCAATAACAACCAATCATAAGAAATGATAGGAGTTATTTCAAAACTTATTTTATAAGAAGACAACACATAGAGAAGTATGCCAATACTTCTCATATTACCACCTCTCTATACAACCTAGAGCATCAACAAGGTTGTGAGGGTTGAGGATATGGGGTATGAGGAGGAGAAACTCATAGACTATTCAAAAGAGATGTATGAATGTGTGGAGGCTTTTGTCTCATTCATATCTTATCTTACAAGTCGTATTCTAAGGTCTTAGGGAAGAAATGTATGAAAATGTAGGCCTAAAAAACATTAGGAGTGGAAGCCAAAAGGGTCTCGATGGAAGCTCATGTGGGGATGCCATTCTCATTGAAAGATAGTCAGGTCCAACCTACTCCTTGAATAAGAATTTCAATGCTCATACAAAGGGAGGAAAGTTTGGGTAAAAAGAGTTAATGTTGGTCTTTTTTTTTAGTCATCAGGAGGAAGCAAGAAGGTTTAGGGCCAAGTCTGCTCAGAATAGTCCATATCAGAAAGAGGGGTTTCAATATACTAAAGGGTTGCAAGTAGAATCAAACCTTGGTGCTATGTATGGAGGGTTAGTATTTATTGGAAGAAGTATTCTTCTATAGGAATTAAGTTAATTGGGGATGAAATAGAATGGAAGCAAGGAAGAGGGGAATACAAATTATGGGAAGAGATCAAGGCATCATGTAAAGAAAATGAAGAAAGAAGTGAAGATGGTAGGGGAGGATGTGTATCCAAAACATATAACAAATTATCATGGTCTATCCCTAACAAGTTGATTCCATGGGAATTAGATGGCGGAGGAAACACTTATAGAATGGATGAGGGTGCAATGGACTCTATTTTTGGGTTATTCCCATAGATTTCATATGATTCCATAAGGATGGATAGGGTTCATCTTGAGGTTAGAGGATTATGCAGGAAGAATAATGAGGAAACAATGGTACCAAGGAACATACATCTTGGTGATAGAATGTTGTGCTCATTTAACCATAAGGGATGCTACAACACTACTACCCAACCATAGGCACAAATCCACCCTCGAGCACCTTAACCTTTGAAAAAAAGAATGATTTCGGGAAGCCTCGCTAGAACCAACATATAAACCAGGGTAGTGCACCTTATATAGAGGTAGCGCACAAGATAGAGTACCAAAAGACTGAATAGAGAATTACTGCACACCTACAACTACTGCAGCTCCTCCTCAACACTCGTGCCTTGCTTTTAGATGGCTGAGTGTGTGTACAAATGGGCTGGAGTGCCTTCTATTTATACTAATCTAGCTAGGTGAACAAGTGTCTCTTCAAACAGGCCCGACCTTTCATTTTCTGCATATAATACTTCAATATTACTTATTCTGCTGAGTTGACTTGTCTTCCAGGGTTTTCACACATTTGTTTAGGTTTTCTCTTGCTTCTGGAATATTCTATTATAGTCAAAGGTTTATCCATCGAGTTTAATACCTCCTGTAGCTACCAAAACATCAACACTCCCTCTTAGATAGGGATGTATTTAACCATTATTTTCCCTTTTGGTCTTCATATCCTTTCTCACTATGACATGATCCTCTCATCATGGTTACACATACCATGCTACTAGTAGCATCATTACATCACACATGGATACACCCATGTGGACTTGTCAATCTCGTATAGGGGCCACAACCCACTAGAGAACACTAGAGCTACACCTCGTAGTGTGTGTCACCATAATTGTCATGGGCTACACCCGCATGACGTGCTCACCCATGGCTACACCCATGTCATGAATATCATAATTACTATCATCATTATCCATCCATCTCACATGGCATGGGAAAAACCTACATGGTCTTGCAGAATGGTAGCATCACCAGAGCTACACAAGCTATCTCATGATCACCTAGATCATATTATGAGAAACACCATCATAACCATACAAGTTCTCAACTACGCCACTAGCATAACGGATTGTCTCACTGGTGTAGCAACAACTCAACATACAAGACCATATCACTGGAGTAGCCTATAGCTCGGCATAAAGCCTACAACTCAACAGAAGGCCTACAAATCAGCATGAAACCTACAACTTGGCACAAAGGCCTACAACTCGGCACGAAGCCTACAACTCGGCACAAATGCCTACAACTCGACACAAAGCCTACAAATCAGAACGAATGCCTACAACTCGGCATGAAGCCTACAACTTGGTACAAAGACTACAACTCGGCACGAAGGCCTACAACTCGGCACAAAGGACTTAAAGATCCTTCTTTTCAAATTCTGCCATCAATTCCCTCTAACTGAGAGAATCCTTGAACCATACTTCCATCTGCTACATGCCCCTATTGTTAGGATCTGATCCTAACCCCTCTCCATGGGTCATTAGTTAGTAGGATATGTTTTCTATTTAATAAAGGTCGACACTAGTTAATAAGGCCTAATAAATAAAGAAGAATAAGTCAATGTAAGAAGACCTAATAGAAGCTTATGCTTCTAGAAAGATCTTCCTCTAGAAGTTTCTTTAGAAGGTAGAATTAGTATAAATAAGAGTAGGAGGCATTGTATATCTTGCCTTGGAGATTATTGTAATAGATCTCTATTCAGCTAGAGGTTTCCCCCTCAAAGAGGCAGGTGAACATTGCTATCATAATAAAGTTTCTCTTTCTGATGATTATTCTAGTGTTATTCTGGTGTTCTTCTGATATTTTTCTGGATATATCATTATTAGTATGTCATTGCCTACTAGATATTTTATGTTCTGCATAATATATTGTATAAGGAATATTGCAAGTGGTATTAAAGCTCTTTATAGGGAAAGACTTGTGGGATAAATTGTTTTAGGGTAGATACATATCCCTACATATTTAGGCTACAAATATATGTCGTTATGCACATAAACCTGCAGTCGAAGAGTCATACACACAGGAAATACAAGTAGTTCTTAAACACACATCTGTTGGCCACCCTTGTAACCCCTCTTGGTACCTCTTCGAGTGGTAGCTATTTAGACAACACCTGTATATGGATCAACCTAGGAATATTGAAGGCCTTCATAGATAAATTGATCGATTGCTTGACTTCTATAGTGTCACCGAGAAAAACACTCGAGAAATGACTCTCTAGTACCTAGGTAGTCGGGTAGTACGGCTAAGGGTACGGTCTAGCCTCCTTAGTTGGTTCCCTGAGATATTGGGTCAAGTACTACTATTGGACCCCGTACATATATAAGAGAGATATAGCACATGGAAAACCCTTGACTGTAGATTCCCTACAAACCCTAACCCTTGGGAACAAAACAGAGAAAGAAAATACAAGATCTATTGCAGTGAAACCTTTCCTTCTGCATTGGGGTTGCAAAATTACTACATCTTTTGTCCTGTTAAGAATTTGGGCATTCTGCCTCAACACCCTTATTTGTGACCTAACCCATTGCATTCCTCTCTTCATTCTAATCACAATGGTACCCTTCAATTTTAATCATTTTTTTTTCCCGTGGACCCAACCCCCTTTGGGATGCCTTTCTTGAGACCTATCCCATTGGATTCCTATCTTTGTCCTGATCACCTGGGTACCTATCATTTTTATGCCCATTTTTTCCATCCTGACACCTTCATTGCTACCTAATCCTTCACCATGCCTACCACTCACTCTCAGTCCCAAGAAACCTTGGAGGATAGAATGTCCCACTTGAAACAACAAATTTTTGACAACATGGCTTCCCTCCACAATGAATTCACCGCATCCCTTGACCAACAAGTCAAAAAATTGGTGCAACTCTTTAGGGGTAAGAATGTTGAGCCAAACCTAGAAGAACTGCAGTCTTCTCATTATGAACATACTCAGTCCTCCCTCTCCTCTTGGGGTTCTCCACCTTGGAATAAGGTGCCCAAAGTTGACATACATAAATTTGATGGTTCCAACCCAACTGGGTGGGTTTCTAAAATGGAACAATACTTCTCCCTTCATGATATTCGAGATGATGAGACCAAACTCCATGTAGGGGTTTTTGTACTTGGATCAAGAACGGTGGAAGTGGTAGAAGTGGCATAAGAAATGTTATCCATGACCTCCCAATTGGAACATGTTCTCCAAATCAGTTTGTGCCCGTTTTGATAGGGAATCACAATTTTTTGGTCGACTCACTAAGCTATGCAAAATTGGATCTTTCACAAACTTCAGCATGGCATTTGAACAGTTGGCTATCTATACCGAGGGATTATCTGATGAATTTTACCTTGAATGTTTTATCAGTGGTATAAAAGAAGCTATCAAGGCTCATGTGAACATGCATCATCCTACTACCTGGTTGCAAGCATGTCAATTATCCAGGGAAGCATAGACTATCCTCCAGGCACCATCCCTGAAGGCTCCATTTACCACCCATCCTCACCTACGGGCTACACCTGATCTGACCCAAACATTGAAGGTCCAAAAGGTCTCTCCCGCCAAAATGGTGGAATGTCGCAAGCAAGGCCTTTGCTACTATTGTGATGAAAAGTATGCACCAGGGCATAAATGTATAGAACAAAAGTTCTTCCAGATTGATGCCTCAACTTCCTCTTCATATGACGACATCCCATCATATGAGGTTTTAGACCAAGAGGCGGCTCAGCCAGGTGATCCTGTCGAAGATCCATTTGTCACGCCGATGGAATCCATGAACCCGATCATCTCTCTTCATGCACTCTCAAGTATTTCGATCCCACAAACATTGAAGATCAAGGGCTACATTAAGAATAGGTTGGTTGTGGTGTTGATTGATAGTGGTAGCACCCATAATTTTATTCACTGCAGTCTCACTGATGAGATCCACTGCTTTGTCCACCCTGTTTCTAATTTTCAAATACTCATCAATAATGGTGGTACTATGAAGTGTGGGGGCCATTGTGAGAATTTCAAACTCCAAATGGGTGATTACCATTTGAAAACCCACATGTTCTCTATTTACATGGGTGGTTTTGATATTGTATTGGGTGTGGAATGGCTTCACACTCTGGGGTCGACCACAATGGATTATCAAGAATTATAAATGAGCTTCACCCAAGAATCTCACCCCTATACTCTTAGGGGTCTCTAAGCGGGTTCTCCTGAAATCATCAATTCTCACGGGATGGAAAAACTCTCAAAGAAAGGCCACCATGGTGTGATTGCTCAATTTAATGCCATCCAGGTCACTGAACATGCCTCTCAGGTAGTTCCTCCTAACCTCTAACTCATCTTGAACAAGTACCCCAATATCTTTGATATTCCTATAGCCTTACCTCCTTCCAGGGGTGATAATGATCATAGAACCCCTCTCCCTCCGGGAAATCAACCCCCCAATGTACGTCCCTATAGATATCCATTTGCTAATAAAAACCAAATAGAGAAGCTGGTACAGGAGTTACTGTAGGTGGGAGTAATTTTTCATAGTACTATCCCATAGTCTTCTCCCAATAGTGATGGTTTTAAACAAAGAAGGTACTTAACACATGTGCCCTGAAAAAACTCACCATCAAAGATATATTTCCCATTCTTGTCATTGATGATTTGTTGGATGAACTACGAGGTGCCTGTGTATTCACCAAATTATCTCTTTCCTCCAGTTATCACCAAATTTGAATGAAGGAAACATATATTCTAAAGACTTCTTTCAGAACTCATGAGAGACATTATGAATTCTTGGTCATGCCTTTTGGCCTTTGCAATGCTCCATCCACCTTCAAAAGTCTCATGAATAAGCTATTAAAACCTTACCTTCAAAAGTTTTTCTTGGTTTTCTTTGGTGACATCCTCATTTATAGCCGCACCTAGGATAACCATCTTCTTCATGTGGACAAAGTCCTTCACTTGCTATAGGAAAACCAATTGTTTGTCAAAAATACCAAATTTTCATTTGGTGCCAATGAAGTGGAGTACTTGGGGCACATTTTCAATGGAGATGGGGTAAAAGTGGACCCCAAAAAGATACAATCTATGCAAGAATGAACACGCCCAATGACTTTAAAGTGCCTAAGGGTTTTTCTTGGTCTCATCGGCTATTATAGGAAATTTGTCAACCATTATGGAAAAATTGCTAAGCCCTTGAGTGACCTCCTTAAGAAGAATGTAGTTCATTGGAAACATGTTGTTGAGCAAGCCTTCACAGAGTTAAAGAGGGCCATGTGCACTACCGTTGGTCCTAGAAGCTCCTGACTTCAACAAAACCTTTGTGCTGGAATCAGATGCTTCTGAAATGAATATAGGTGCAGTGCTCACCCAAGATGGTTGACCCTTGGCATTTACTAGCCAAGCGTTGAGTGGTCGCAATCTGGGTTGATCTACGTATGAAAAATAAATTATGGCCATTCTCCATGCGGTGCACACCCGATGACCATATCTCTTGGGATGTCATTTTCATATTAAAATAGATCACCATAGCTTGAAATGTTTTTTGGAGCAGCGACTATCATCCCCAAAACAAAATAAGTGGTTGACAAAAATGTTGAGTTATGATTATGAAATCATCTACAAAAAGGGAAAAGATAACATAGTAACAGATGCATTGTCAAGAAAACATGAGGAGGACGACTCCATCTTTTCTTTATCCTTACCGGTCCCTGATTAGATTGAAGAAGTGCGCCACGAGTGGCTAACGCACCAGCCTACCTCCAAATTAATTCAACACCTTCAGGAGGACCCTAATCCTCCCAGTTGATACACTTGGCGGGATAATATTCTCTGATATAAGGATCACCTAGTTCTCTCACCCTCATCAACACTCAAGCCCAGACTCTTAAATGCGTTTCTGATTCGAAAAGATTTTTTAAAGACTATGGTTGAGTTTTTAAAGCATGAGTTCATTAACCATTTAGGAATTTGAAGAAAGAGGAAGAATTAAAGACTTAACATAGCAGCCATAAGAAGATATACAGATCTAGAAATGAACACAAAGAATCAACAAACCATAACAACAAAATTGTTAACGGAGTTCGGCAATATCGCCTACATCTCTGGGCCTTTGTCTCAGTGGGTAAGGATTTATTATTTCTTTTCAAAGCTTCAAACGTACACCAGAAAAATGTCAAATGGATTACAAACTGATCTTGCTATGTTCTGCTAGATCTCAAGAAACCAACACAATTGACGACACTGAAAACGGATGAACAAAGCTCCCGAAAATGGCCCACAAAGTTGCTCTCCTCAATAGTTTCCCAACATAAAAATGGCTTTGACTGTCAAATTCCTCAACAATTATCCTTCTCTGAACCTGTCTAAGGCTGCCAAGAACCTCTAATTTATATAGGCTTCAAGTTGGTAACATCCTCCCAAGATCTGGCCTTAAAAAGAGCTCTAAATCCTCTAATAATGGCCAAAATCTCCCAAAACAGGCGAAAAAACACTAAAAAATATATTATATAGTTTTAAAACCCATATTTTGGGCAAAATTGGGTGCAACCCCTGAATTTAGGGCCCATGGTCATATGCACGCCCTCCATGTGGTCGAGGGATGGGCTGGCGCATTTGGGCTCCTCCGATCCTGGCTCTTGGTCTTGTGGCTTGGGCCATATGGCCATGCCCCAAACCTCCCACGTACACCTAGTTGGTTAGACCCCGGGTTCCTAGCTCTTGGTCGCAGGTTGGGTGCCACGTGTTAAGCGTTCCCCCNCCCCGTCGACCGGGGCTAGCCCTTAATCTGCCAACACATTCAACTTAAAAAATTATTCCTCCATGTATGGTTAAGCTCTACCAGGTAGCTCGTCTGGTTCGCATGCTCCCCCGAAGTCGCTAGCACCCTCGGGGGTCACGGGTTCAATTTCTAGGAGGTTATAACAAATTTTTACCCAACCAACATTGGGAGAATATGGGGTGCCACGTGGTGCCCTCTGATTGGGCCACATATCACCCTGGGATTGGCTCATACTGCTGACACATCGGCCCAGTCAGCTACCGAGTCAACACTACCACATAACCGTCGTACCTACCACGTGTCTATCATACCTGCCACGTGTCATACTACCATACCTGCCATGTGTCATCCGTACTGCACAGTCACCTTCCTAGTCACCTGCCATGTCATCCTGTCATACGCCCAACTGTCATCTGTATAGCCACATGTCCACTTGTCATTGGCATCATGATGACATCATGATGACATCACATGTCATACCTGCTGACCTCATCATTGACTTTGACTAGTTTGATTTTTTGCCTATTTAGGATTTCGGTCAGAACGCGATAACTTTCGCATACGATGTCTATTTGAGGAAACAATTATATGGTCGGAATCATCGCGACGAGACGGACGCAATGGCACTAGTTTTGTCCGATTATGAGAACTTTGATTTTTAGTCCTTCTTGGACCCATTTTGGTTCATGGATCTATTTTGGATCATGCTTCCCCACTGAGACATTTTCGTCCTCCAAAATGATACTAACCAGTCATCAAGTGTGGGATAGGCCACTCCACTTGTTCTCTATATTTAAACTCTGTCATGTGCACCTGTCTCATCGAGATCAATTGCAAAACAACCATGAGAACTAACAACATATTGTTAGCCAGTTATACTCTGTCACATCTTACTGAAGCCACTATCATCTATGTTGACAACATTAGCAATGATAACATCAGAAATAGGACTGTAAAGGAGCTAATATGTTTGTAGTACTTGCATGACATTAGCTTATCTTGAAGCAAATTATGATTGAACTTCCATTCTACAATCATCTCATGTTCATGCTTAAGATCAATTGCTTGATTTGGCACAATTATAGGTGTGTTGCTTGCATGAGATGCCTTCCTTAATTGTTTCGTTGTTCGAAGAGATTGATTTTCTTTTAAGTGATGAGCATGTACCACATATTCATTTATTAAGTGATATTGATTTTGTTCCCTGTAGAAGATTGTTTTGTGATCATACAAATAAGGACTGCCTAAGACCATTCCACATTCATTTAGTGGCACCTCATCACATGTTACCGCATCCACAAACTTAGATGAAATTGCAAACTTTAAAGTGAATTGCTTAGTTATGTGTGATTTATGATTGTTGCTTATCCATTTAAGTGAGTAAGGTTTATGATGCATATGAGTGTTTAATCCCAATTGTTTAACCACTTCCTCTGAAATCAAGTTAGATTGAGATCCACTATCTATCAACGTGTCGACCTTAATATGCCTCATTACGACCCTTATGTGAAACAATTTACTTTTAGAATCAAATACATCACCAATTTTACCTGTCAAACCAACCGTTGTGATCTTAGATTCATCACCCGAATCCGATCCCAAGTATGTTGGACATGATGTTGCTTCAACTGTTTGCCTCCCTTTCCTCTCTTTGAACCACTTCGGTCTCTTCTCGGGATGCAATTTCCAGCAATGGTCATCATCATGTCCTTCTTTCTTGCAATGCTTGCAAGAGATCTTCTCTTCCTTTCTTTCCACTGAATTTTTCTTCTTGCCATTCCACTTCCTTTTGTCCTCTTTTCTTGAAGACGATTCCCCTGATACACCCACCCCTGTTTTTCCTGCCTCAATGTATGTTGCTTGAACAGAAACCTCATCAAGATTAGTAGGTCCAAACATAAATATAGTGTTACGAATGTGTGCAGGTAAACCTCCTATATACTTCATAAGAGTTTCTTGGGTATGTAATGGAATGTCTAACATTAATGCCATCTTACGAAATTCATCTATGTATTCTTGCATTGTTTGTCCCTTTCTTAGTTTAAGACCTTGCCATTCAATTAAAGCCTTCTCTTTATAACCCAAAGGATAAAACTGTTTTGTAAGTGCAGAAACAAAAACTTGCCATGATGGAAATACATTACCCACTTGTTGTGTGTCATTTTGCAACTTGCTTTGCCACCAGATGAGTGTTGTGCTTGCAAGTCGAAGCGATGCCAATTTGATTTGAGTTTCCTCATCCTTGATTTTTTGCACACTGCAATAAACTTCATCTGTCTAACCCAGTTATCAAGCCTCTCTGCATTGACTTCACCATCATACATGGATAATTCAAACTTCATATCAAGCTTAAGTAAAGGCATATCATTTTTATGTTTATGGGAATGTTTTCTTGCGGTGGACTTAGAACTTGTACTTGAAGAAGAAGAAGTTGACAGAGAAGAAGGAGGTGAAGGAGGAGGTTTAGGAGGATCCTCTCCTTCTTCAATTTTGGCCTTTGAAGATTCACCTAGAATCTGTATCTTCCGCTCCAAGTAATCATCATATAAAACCTTCATCATCTCTGACATGGCGAAGAAGGTCTTTCGAAACTCTACCTCGTCATGAGAAAGTCCCTCTTCCGATGCCATCTTCTCACTTTGAGAAGTTCTCTTTCTCGATCCAATCTCAGGATTCTCTTCCACAAGATCGCCTTCACCATGATTCATCTTTTCCCTGGTAATCATGCAAACTCAAAAACCAACCGTCAACCTCGCTCTGATACCACTTGATCCGAAAAGATCTTTTAAAGACTATGGTTGAGTTTTTAAAGCATGAGTTCATTAACCATTTAGGAATTTGAAGAAAGCGGAAGAATTAAATATTTAACATAGCATACATAAGAAGATATACAGATCTGGAAATGAACACAAAGAATCAACAAACTATAATAGAAAAATTGTTAACGGAGTTCGACAATATCGCCTACGTCTTTGGGCCTTTGTCTCAGTGGGTGAGGCTTTCTTATTTCTCTTCAAAGCTTCAAAAGTAAATCAGAAAAATGTAAAATGGATTACAAATTGATCTATCTATGTTCTGCTAGATCTCAATAACCCAACACAACTAACGACACTGAAAATGGATGAACGAAGCTCATGAAAATGGCTCTCAAAGTTGCTCTCCTCAATAGCTTCCCTACATAAAAATGGCTTTGACTATCAAATTCCTCAGAAATTCTTCTTCTCTGAACCTGTCTAAGGCTTCCAAGAACCTATGGTTTATATAGGCTTCAATTTGTTAACATCCTCCCAACTTCTTCCCAAGATTTGGCCTAAAAAAGACCTCCAGATCCTCCAATAATGGCCAAAATCTCCCAAAACAAGCAGAAAAATCACTAAAAAATATATTATATAGTTTTAAAACCCATATTTTGGGCAAAATCAGGCGCAGCCCCCAAATTTCGGGCCCTTGGTCATATGCTCTCCCTCCATGTGGCTGAGGGTTGGGCTGGTGCGTTTGGGCTCCTCCGGTCTTGGCTCCTAGTCTCATGGCTTGGGCCATATGGCCATGCCCCAAACCTCCCACGCACACCTAGTTGGTTAGACCCCAGGTTCCTAGTTCTTGGTCGCAAGTTGGGTGCCATGTGTTAAGCGCTTCCCCCACCCGTTGATCGGGGATATCTGAGGATATCAAATCCGTGCAGTGCCAACTCAGCCTGAAAGTGAAGAAAATGAGTGACACGTGTCACCTCCTAGTGACGCCATGTCAGCATGATGACATCATCCTGATGCCTGCTGACGTCACCTGTCGTACTTGCTGACTTCAACATTGATTTTGACCAGTTTGACTTTTTGCCTATTTGAGATTTCAGTCAGAACGCGATAACTTTCGCATACAATGTTCGTTTGAGGAAAACATTATATCGCCGGAATCAACATGACGATATGGACACAATGGAAAGGGTTTTGTCTAATTATGAGAACTTTGATTTTTAGGCCTTCCTGGACCCATTTTGGTTCCTGGATCCATTTTGGATCAGTTTCACTCCTCAACTATAACAAGTCATTCAGGCTTCCAAAAGACATATGCTTGTGATCGTCGTTCTTTTTTTGGGCAGACATGAAGAAGGATATACTTCAATTTTTCACGGAATGTGAGGTGTGCCAATGTAATAAAGGTGAAATGGTCAAGTCTCCATGCATCCTACAACACTTACTCATTTCAGCTTCTCTGTGGAAAAAAATATCCATGGATTTTATACTAGGCCTTCCTAAAGCTGGGAACAAGTCTGTCATCAAGGTAGAGGTGCCTCTCCAAGTATGCTCATTTCTTTCCCTTACCTCACCCTTTCACACTGACACTCATAGCACAAGTCTTCCTTGATCATGTTTTCAAGCTACATGGCATGTCAATATCTATTGTCTCTGATCGTGACCCAAATTTGGGAAGAGTTGTTTAAATTGCAGGGCACTTAATTGAACATGAGCACAACTTATCACCCCTAGTCTGACGAGAAAACGGAAGTAGTCAACAAATGTTTGGAAACATACTTGCACTGTTTTGCTTCAGAAAAACAACACTAGTGGGTGCAGTGGCTTCCTTTGGTAGAGTGGTGGTACAATATTTCCTATCATACAACCACTAAAATGACCCCATATGAATCGGTATATGGCCAAATGCCACCAACAATCATTACCTATCTTCCCGGCACATCCAAGGTCCAATATATTGGTACAATTTTGCAAGGTCGTACACCCACTCTAGAGGTTCTGAAGGATAACCTCCACATGGCACAAAATCGCATGAAGCAATAGGCAGACCAACATTGTTCAGAAAGGGTTTTTCAGGAAGGTGATCAGGTGTTTCTCAGGATCTAACCTTACAAGCAAACATCTCTCAAAGCTAAGGGACCCTACCAGATCATCAAGCGTATTGGTTTTGTGGCTTACAAATTGGCCCTTCCTGCTACTTCCAAAATCCATCTGGTGTTCCATGTTTCCTGTCTAAAGAAAGTGGTGGGACATAATTGCAGAGTCCAAACCATCCTGCCAAAATTAGATGAAGAAGGTTCCATGTGGCTCCAACCAGAAGCAGTCCTCCATAAATGTGAACGTTAGCTATGTGGCCGCACTATCAATGAAGTGTTGATCAAGTGGAAGGACACAACACCAGAGGAGGCGACCTGGGAACCCACGACCATACTTCAGTAGTTTTTGCACCTGCAGCCTTGAGGAAAACACTGCTTTTGAAGGGGGAGGGCATGTTAGGATCCGATCCTAAACCCTCTCCATGAGTCATTAGTTAGTATGATATGTTTTATATTTAATAAAGAACGACATTAGTTAATAAAGCCTAATAAATAAAGAAGAATAAGTCAATGTAAGAAGACTTAATAGAAGCTTCCGCTTATAGAAATATCTTTCTCTAGAAATTTCCTTAGAATGTAAAATTAGTATAAATAAGAGTGGGAAACATTGGATATCTTGTCTTGGAGATTATTGTATCAAAAATATTGCACCTATGCATCCTGTAAAGTGTCACTAAACCTTCTTCTTTCTCATCAGTGACTCCCTCTTAAGTTTGACTCGCTCTGATTCCTTTCAAGTCTTTCTTTTCCGTGGTAACCTTCATGGAATACGTAGGATAACCAAGGTGGCAAAGTAATGCAGCTTCCATGAGAGACACGAGTCACATTTCGAGGCTTAATCTTCCTGCTATCGATATAAGCCTCATTGGTGCTCCCTAGGTCTGTCAAAAACATAATATTCCCTTCTCCTCTCTCCAGTCGAGCGTGGAGTCCAAAAATTGTAGCGATCGGAATGACGATGTCATCTTTTCCAGCAAGCCATCCAACCGTGGCTGCATCTGTGCTCAGAAGGAATGCGTCGGGAAGAGCCATCGCTCTGTTCGCCGGATGTTCGGTCGTCCCGTCACCCACAGGCTCAAGAACCCAAGATTCTTCTTCCACTCTCTCGGTCTCCGAGCGTTAGAGTGCCTGCAGATCACTCAACCAATCCTGTATGTGCCCGCCAACACGTCTCTCAATATCAAAACTTGCGACAGATTTCACCCTCCGCAACCACCGTTGGTGGCACCGGGCATGCCCGACCGACTGGATTACCGACAATTTTTTTCCTCTCCCCAGCATAGCAACCCGCGTCGCTCGCATTAACCAGAGTTTCCATCCTTTATCACACATAGACTCGAACCTCCAACTCCTCCTCCAGTATTACACTAACACTAAAGTACAGTGGTAAAATATCAGGCATGAGCTGCTCATATAGTCTATCGATTCAATTCAGCATGAGAATGGCAGGTGCGAAGCATCGGCCCGACCATTTTCATCGCAATAATTTATTCAGCTTTTGACTTCGTTTATTCAACATCCTCGTCCAGGAGTCTTTAGTTGCTGCTGCAAGATCAAAAACCCTAGCTGCAACTGTAGGGTTGTGGATTTACCTTCCAGCGGTTAGAATGTTTCGAAGGTGGTGTGGGCCCATAACCTATTAGAATGTTGTATTTTTTGAACCATAAGCAATCTTACATCATTGATACCCAACCATAGGCACAAAGCCACACCCGAGCACCTTAACCTTTGATAGAAAGAATGATTATGGGAAACCTCACTAGAACCAACTTCTCCAGAGGTAGTGCACAAGATAGAGTACCAAAAGACTAAACAGAGAATTACTGCACACCTGTAGCTGCTGCAGCCCCTCCTCAACACTTGCGCCTTGCTTCTGGATGATTGAGTGTGTGTACAAATGAGCTAGAGTGCCTTCTATTTATACTAATCTAGCCAAATGAACATGTGTCTCTTCAAACACGACCGACCTATCATTTTCTGCATATAATACTTCAATATTCCTTATTCTGTTGAGTTGATTTGTCTTCCAGGGTTTTCACACATCTGTTTAGGTTTTATCTTGCTTTCGGAATATTCTATTCTAGTAAAAGGTTTATCCATGGAGGTTAATATCTCCTACAGCTACCAAAACATCAACACTTGGCTCTAGAAAAATGGCACCCATTCTTCAATCCAAGGGTGAAACCCATATAAAAAATTATGGGTCAAGCTCCTAAAGTTACCACTTGAATGCTAGTCATACAAATTCCTTAGGAACAATGGACATAGCATCGGGAAGACACTATATGTGGATATCTATTATAAGACAATTGTGTCGGTACCATGTTTTATCATTTCAAAAGATCTTACACCTACCTATTTTTAGTCCATGTCCATTTTCCCTCTTTTTGACATTTTCCTCATCCAGTTTGGCTTAATAAAGGCTTATAAAGGCATATCACGTAACTTTGTGTTTTATTTTTTATTTTCAAAATTAAGAAGTTGAAATATTAAAAAAATGATTTTTACCAATAATTACATGCATACTTGTGTTCCTATAATATGTCGTTTGATAGTATGGTTGCAGGTGATCTGAAGGAAATGGGCACATGGAGCATGATCTATGCCTTCATACTATGGTGAGACTCCTTTTGGATTTGGGTCAACGCCTTGGTCAACTTGGGTATCTACAGAAAAATATCTAGCAACAAGAACATGAAGTGATCTTCATGCATGATTTCCAAAGTGATGAGACCGAATCTGGATATTTCAATACATGGGTTTTGTGTATAACATACCCAATTAGGTGATATACGAGAATATTTTTCAGAAAGTGCATGAGGTGGAGTGAATGGGAATTTCTTGGAAGAGAATCTGCCCAGATTTTTTGTTGCGGCCATGGAAACCAAATGGAGCGATTCAACACATTTAGGATCTGATCAATGGCACCATTAATCCATGAGATTATTCCTAGGATCAATTGTTAAATTCTTTTTTGTATAAATAAGCTGAAATATGAAGCTTGAGGGGATGAGAATTGCAAAACTTATGAACTCAATTTGTAAATGATCTTATGCATAATAGAAAGAATCTGATTTTCTTTTAGTGTTTTTCTTCCTCCTGTACATGAAATAGTTCTGGAGGGCCCTCTTTCTGTGTTCCATGTCACTATTGTACATTGCTATGCATAAACTTTTATTTATGCATCTTTTTCTTTTGGTAACTTGTTTTACGCTTTTGTTTATATAACAACACTCTAATTTCTTGATTTAATATCTAGATTTTACTTTAGTTTTCATCTGCAATTTATAGCTGATTTAAATGTTCGATAATTGACTTAGACTTCTTCCAATCTATAACCTTCATAAAGTCAAATAGAGTACTCTTGCAAAGAGCCCACAACCATTGTGGCACATTTTACTTTACAACCTGTTTTTCTACGAGTGGGACTATGCTAAACTTAGATTGAAGAAGTTAGATTTTAGTTTCAATTAATTCAATTTGAATGAATGATATACCTCCCTACAATCTAGAATTTTCACAAAGCCAACAAAGTATTATTGAAAAGAGCCCACAACCGTTGTGGCACACATTTCACTTTGTAAAATGAATTTCTACTAGTGAGGTTGTGATATTAAGAGATTGAAAGTGTTAGATTTAAATATATAGTCTTTTCATTCTACATGTGTGTTGAAAAATTGTTTCCAGCCTTTAACTTCACAAAGTTGACAGAGTACTATTGCAAATATCCCACAAGCATTGTGGCACATTTCACTTTGCAGCTTGTTTTTCTACTAGTATAACCGTGACAACCTGAGGCTGAAGGAATTAGATCTTGTTTGAAGTTTTGTAGATCAAGCTATATTGCACTTTCTATATTTCAAAGGGTAGTTGATGATCAATTTCAAATTTGGATTTCCTTCTTAGTCTGTAGAAAAAAAATTGAATTTAATTCCCTCACATACAGTGATTGTTCCTCACAAGTTTACCAACCCTAGATTGACATGATAAGTGTCCCATTTATGCAAATAAATTAGGGTAACAAAATTTTCAAAGAATAGTGGAAAAAATACTTTTGGAGGTAGACACAAGGGAAGAGCTCTTGGATAACATTGAAATAGTAACGGGGACATAATCACAGAAACATATATTTCATTATATGAAAATTCCCTTCAAATGTGTGAGATGTTGTACTTATGGGAATATATTAGAAAAATGTTGTTTTAGGTTTACAAATAAGTTCTAGAAGAGGAAGGATCCTTGTTAGAATGAAGAAGTGAATGGAGTTCCAAACCCTACAGGGGGAAGCTGGTAGAAGTTGGATCTAATTTAGCTTAATGGAAATTGTAGTTGAGTAATTTATAGAAAGTGAGCTCAACATAAGACACTATATACAAATTCAAGAGAAGATTGCAGAAAGATATATGGACCCATAAGACAAATCTTATCAAGGAATGTCAATGGAAAGCCAAAAATAGAAGACAAAGGGCATAGAACTTGAAAATCTCCATAAAGAAAAAATTGGTAAAGTTAAACCCTTCCAAAACAAACTTTTTCTTCTTTTCCAAAGAAGGAAATTTTGATCTTAGGGATAACTTAGAGATTTGGCCATCACCCTCAAAAGTGGGTAGGGTATATGTAGGTGGGATCATAGGTCTGGGGGTTAAGGGCTATAAGAAAAAAGAAGGGGATAATAATATCGAAGGGGAGGAAAATTTAAATATTTCTGTAACAAAAGAAGAAACCAAGGGATCTCAAAACATTTTAATCAATAATTCAACATCACTAAATTATGGCCATGAAGAAATCCTTAGTAATTAGGCTAATTCAAGATATCAAAATAGACCTATAAAGGGTGACATTGGGAATGTGGATGAAATCATAGAAGGTGGTTCAGGACCTGACCCTATCTTACAAATTCATTCAAATGACCTAGGGCGAAAGTTGTTTCTTCACCATGCCCAAGAGAAAGCCTCGAAGGAGACACAATAAGGGAAACCAAAATCCTTAAAATGAGTCCATAGAGCATGATATAACCCCTCTAAAGTTAACCCATGATTATCTTATCTCTAAATATTAGAGGGTTGGTTAACCCCTCTATTATGGGTATTTTGTGGAACATGTGTGCAAAAATCTTGAACTGAGTTGGTTCTAAAAGTAAGCATTGACAAAATAAAATAAAAGAAAAAAGGTAAACATGCAAGCATCACAGTTGACCATAAATCATGAGAGAAAAATAAGCAATCTATAAACAATGGATTTATTGCTTTAAATGAAATTTCATCATAATTATTTGGGGGAAAGTAAGAAATGCTTTATTACACCATTGAAAAAGCATAAAACTTGCAATCAACACTTGGGAACAATTGTTTCTGTAAGGTGGGCTCCAAAGTCTCCTTAGGAGGTCCCTTTTCTAACTCAATCTCCAACTCTCTTGGCAATGTGAATGAGATTGACAGAGTTTGGAATAAAAACAACAATGTTGCACTCCTAATCTCAATACTTTAAATGTCAACCCAAGGTTATTACCAACTTGAGAAGTATTATGCACTATGTGTGCATACCCCACACATGCATCTATCTGCGGGGAGAGATTATCTTATCCAAGGACCACTTCAATTTCTTCAATAAGGGAGAGTGAAAGCCAACAATCACTTAATAAATCATAAAGATAAAACCTAAAGTTTAAGTGCTAGGAAAATTGTAAACTAATTAAAGGAAAATACTATAAAGCATAATTCAAAGGACCAAGCAACTTAATGACCATCCCCCACTTATCTTGTTAGTGGAAAGCTAGGGTACCCTCTGCAAGGAACAAAGTGTAAAGCTACAAATCTAGGTGAGATGATATGAGTTGTTGGATCAAAGAAAATTATGATAAGAAATAAAATTGCAATTTATCTAAGTGAGTTGAAGCAAAGAAAACCCTACTCAAAATCTATTCTATTGAAAAAGATGAATTGAAGCATAAGAAAGCAAGTTATCCCCTTATGAAGTGAGAATGAAGTGATTCATCATCCACTCCTTCTAATGTTTACAAATGAGTGTAACTCAAGTGAAGCAAATCTAGAAACAATGTTATAGGGAATTCTACAATCATACATAAATTGCTACAGGAACTATACAAGAAATTTAGAAATCAACATAGGAAATGCATAGTGCCATGGTAATCATGTGTTGCAGGTAGAATATACTAAGTATACATAAACGCAAAGTGTTCATTCTATGAAAAGAAGTAAACACACCATAAGATACTACTTATAAAATAGCTACAAGAAACAGACTCATTATGCATCATCTAAGGTATAAACAAGGAATACTACAAATAATAGTAGTTAAGTAAATAAAGGTATAAACAGATCCTTATAGAAACCTTGGGTGGTCCCTACCCAAGGTTCCCACGAGGAACTTAAAAACAACTAATAACAACTAGATAAAGAACGAAACCTTACCATTTTCATATTATTTCAAAAATAGATTTACAAAATGAAAAAGATCTAAGTTTCGAGCACTCCTACAACAACCTTCGAATGATTAACAAATTTAACTCCTAAAAAATTATTGTTGTATCCTCCCTAAAGTACCATTGTTACTCCTTGCATCTCTTCTTGATGTCCCATGCCATATATCTAGTAATGCCCCCCTAATCATAATACCCAATAATCCTTTCAATTTCTTCCCATTCTTCCTTTTCTCTTTCCCTATCCAAATCTATTGGTGGTGAAGGATGTAAGAGAAGAGGGGGATTGGAATTTAATCCAATCCATTTTCCTTTCAAATTCTTGAAGGATTCCTTGTAGAGTGAGGTTATGAACAAGGAATCTTGTAAAGTGCTCGGTGAATGGGATTCTATGATTTGAAGATCATAGGGGAGTGACTGCCACCTTCTTTGGTAGGCCTGAGTTTCCTCCCCTCCTAAGAGTTTAGGGTATCTTCTAGATGAGCAATGTCATTCCCATGTTTTTACTCCAAAAAAGGAGCCACATCCATATCTATAGTGAGAGCCTCATGGATATCTATAATTTCCCCTAGTTTAGGAGCCTCAACTCTGATCTAAAGAGGGTTATGGATTTCCTCTTCCCTGTATCTCTTTAGCTTAATTTCTCTTAGTTCTTCATGCCAAATCCAAGATGAAAATTCCATAAGATAAAAATCCCCCACATATGGATTTGGGCTCCATTTGTAGGGACATGGGAGGGAAAAGTTGTCTAAGTAGAACTCACACATCTTAGCCCTCATTTCTTCATTACTTTTTTGGCACACATCTACAAATTCCTTTGGTGTTTCTACCTTAAATCCAACTTGATGTGCTAGGATTTCCAACTGGAATATAATCCATTTTTCTTTAAGAAAGAGTGTATAGAACTTTGTAGGTTTCCATCAACTTGAAAATTCTTTTGTTATTTGGGCCATCTTGGCTATGGATACCCTCATTATATATACTCTGTCAGTTAAGGTGGCCTCATTTTCCTTGGATTTTTGTAACTCTTCCTTCAAGGAATGATTTTCCAATTTCAGTTGTTTGTGGTCACCTTCCCCGTGCATTTCACAATATAGATATTTTCCTGTAGGTGTTGTAGCTATTGTTATATGCTCTTAGTGTTGCCCTCTTTCTGCTTCCCCTTTTTCATCTTGGCCTCTACTATGTTCTTCCATTTATGGGCCTCAACCCTCGCTACTTCCAACTCCCTTAGGGTGGATTGCAATGTGGTCTCTATGATTGTTGCTTTGTCTTCATCCTTTGTTTCTTCCTCCCTGGATGCCCCTGATGGGTTGGGAGAATCTTCTAGACTTACTATGAAGGAAGTGATGGGAGTGATCAATTTAGGATTGGATTGGGATTTATTTCTAGCCCTCCTGTGGAACTACCTACTATGCCTTTAGACTGTGGATATCTCTTTTATCTTTAGTGGGCTACTAGGTGGTGTACTCATTTTAATTAGGGTGGAAACCACCTCCTCATCAATGGGTTCTATTTTGATCTTCTTTTGGGAGTTCTTTTTCTTGGAAATTTTATCTCTACTTGTTTTCTTATTTCCCTTTACATATCTCATAAGGATTGACTCCCGAATGGACTATTGCAACTCTAATAAGGCCCACCTATTCATATCCACAAAGTATTTCCATGACACTTTGACATTCATATTTTCTAGGGTCTCACACACTATCATCTTGATGAGGCCATGGTGTGCTAGGTCATATTTCTTCCCTTTTACACCTTTTCACTCATTTCTCTTAGGGCATATAGGAGGAAATAAGGGATTCTTAGGCTCTATTCAGGATTTGATGAAAGAAATGCCTCAATTGATGCAATAATTTGAAGTGGTAAGCATAAATCACACTCAATCTCCCTTTACAAGTAATGAACTTGAGCAAATGGTAGGTCACTCCAGGCCAAGGGTCAGGTAAAATTTCCCTTTTTACTCCATTTTTGTTTTCTAAAAGTTATTCATAGCTAAGAAAGAAGAGTTTCTTGGAATCTGTAGCCTCCTTCCACTCATATCTGTCCCAAGGTAATCCCATAGTTAACCCATAAATCTTGTTGATGCTAGCCTCATCAATATGTAGTTCCAAGCCTTGACAGTTGTGATATACTCTTATTCCTTCTTATTTTGGAAATTGAGGTAAAAATCCATGGCTATTTAATCATAATATCCTTTGAGCTTATCAAAGTAAACCAACCATTTAGAATCTTGGAATATTTATACTACCTCATGATTTTTGTAAACTTTAGAGGGTGTTGACGAGAGGAAATGAATGCTCATAGGTCAACTTTTTAACCTCTTGGTTGGATAAACCAAAAGGAGGCGGGAATGATCACCCTAATTTTATAGCCTAAGTCTCAAAAAAATATTTTCCTTCATGATAAGTTAGGCGAGATAACTTAAAAAAAAAAATACAAAGTATGCATGTGATATTATTCTAAACAAATAATAAACTTGACATGACACACATGTGTACCAAATAACATAGCAAACACATGAACGATCTTATCTTGCCACTTTAAATGTTTAGGCAAATTATTTCATTGATAGCAAGATCTGAAATAAACAAGGAGGACCAACACATAACATAAATCAAAATGTATAATAAAATATGAAATCTGATATAATACAACGAGAGAGAATAATACCCAAATGAAAGAAGAGAAAATAACTCAAAGAAAAGAAATATGAATATGGAAAAGCAATATTCTTTATACAATATTTCTTCATCAGCGCATTATAATGACAATATTAAATCTCTTTCGGACTTCTACAAAAGTTTGGACCAGACACATGTTTTTGCATAGACAATTAGCATTTACAAGACCGCTTGGCTACTATGTAAATGAAAACAAAAGATTTTAGACCGACAAAGCTACAACAAGCTTCTGTGAATGCTTTTGGACGTTGGTATTAGTCAACCAAAAACCAATTAGACAAACTAATAGAAGAAACAATAAAATACTTTCGCTTCAATGACCAAACAATAATATATACCTTATGCAAGCAAAAACGATCAGGAATTGACCTCCCATTTTTCCATTTAAAAAATAACTCATACTATCAACAAAATTGTTAAACCCTAGTATTATTAGTGCATTGATAAAGAATGACTTTTTAAAACAAGAAAATTGTTTAAGGATACCATAGCGAGTGCAAAAAATTTCTTATGCTTTCCGAGGCTTGTGTATTTATACAATTTGTTACCAGGATGGTTGGAAACTTCCAAGATTCGTTATCAACAAAAAATGTTAACTAACTATCAATACGTGGTCACATGGATATACCACAGTCTATTTTATAAACTCAAGCAAACTTGGGTAGGGGCATAAGAAAATATCAAATAGAACTAAGTTTTGAAATATGGTTTTCAAACAAAAGTCAAAAGGGGGGGCTCCCTTATCCATAAGATTTGTCAAACTCTGATGATTTTCATGACTATTTTTAACCATCATACATATGTAACAAAATACTCAATGATTAACATGTAGCACAACCATTATATCCATAACATAATCTCATTTCATATATATATATATATATATATATATATATATATATATATATATAACCAAAATGAGTCTGTAAACTATGTCTTCACTTTACATTGTTCATAACAACTTTAAAAATTTCTTCCACGGTCCAAATATACATATTTGTTGACCATCCAAACTGTAAACTACATCAACTAGAATTGACGGTTGTTGTACAGATCGATTGTTTACTAGCACAACAGTTGAATGCTACAAACTAGTACTGGACGACCTCTCTTGCTGGCTTTCATACCAAATGAGACAACTTACTTTAGATTTTCTCAATGATTTATGAGATCGATAAAAATATATATTAAAGAATGAATGAATGACGAGTGATGGTGTATTACATTGATCGGGCCCTACTTATATAATAGCCATGGCGTCCTTATTGGAGGAGTCATGACTCTTTAATTTATTATAATGTCTTTTTATTTAATTAAATTCAATTTTATTAGTATTTATTTTACTATATTTTATTATTTATATTTATGTGTATAACAAAAAAATAAGGATAGGATTGTTTCTCCTATTGATCCACCCCTTTGATATGCTAGTGCAACCAAATTTGTCATGAGAATTTTGAATGCTTTGTAGGACCTCCTACATATCTTGAATTACTTCAAACAACAATACAATTCTCAAGGCCTCAAATGTAGGCACTTTGAATTCTATACTAACAATGGCAATAACATCTACCATGCTTTTCCAATAAGGGTTCCTTGCCACATTGAATGGAATAGCTAAAAATAAGCATAAATTTTGTATTTCCTGCTTGGCTTGTACATGGAAAGTTTTCTTTCAAGGATATGCCATCTAACATAGGTTGGAAATGTTATCCCTCATATTCCATTAGGATTGCACATGTGATTTTCATCACACGATTCAAAGATTTGCAAGGTCACATGATGATTCTAGCCTTCCAAACGTTGGAACTTAAGTAGACACTGATTCAACTATGCATCATGGACTTTTGGGCTTGAGTTGGAGATAGTATTGTCCCTTGATTAGATGGTGTTTGGGTGGTTGATTTTCACGGCTTGGTTCTTTCTTCCTAGTTTCATATCTTTGGTTGATGGAGCTTTGGGATTAGGAGTTTGTGGTTTCACTTGATGCTTTGGTTTATGGTTGTGAGATGCTCTTTGGTGCTATGGGATATCATTGGTGGATGATTATGATTGTTGTTCATCCTAACACTCATACATATGGTTTATGGTGGAGTTTACTACGAGATACCACTTCTAATGGTCACGGTACAAAACTTTTATGGAGTGCACCCTCATTTGCACATATGTGAAGGCATTTTATTAATTGTCATATGTTCCAATGGACCATACCCTCTATTAATCCATTAATCCCATGTGGATTCAATTGTGTTATTGTGAGCTAGCCCCCTTTATCCCGTGTACTCACCCCCTAATTTACACCATGGTCACTTCATGCTATGTCGTTGAACCCTTCATTTTCATAAGCAATTTTACCTAAGTTCACTATATATATTGTTTTTCCCCATGTGCATAAAGAGGACACATATGTTGATACGCAAACAGTAAGCCTATGGCATGTCCATCTCACCAACACATACACTTATGTGGAATAAAACAATTATAACCTCATCTCTTTGGATTTCGGGAAATTCTCGACAAATCACGCCACAAGTCGAGTCGGAAAGATGCAACAAGTCGGGTCGAAAGTAATGCAAGTCGATTAAGTCGAATTTACCCAAGTCAGATTTGCCCAAATTGAGTCGACCAAGGGATGTATGTCGATCAAATGAGGAAGGGAACTCGACCAAAAACATGGGGGCGGAGTAACCCGGTGGAACAAGTCAACCAAATTGTCTAAACGACTATCTAGAGGGCGAATTTACCCTTCAACAACCAATATACTTATTGGGGCGAATTACCACTCCACGACAATTTTAAAATGTTTTGGGGGCGATTTTGGAACCCCACAATTAATGAAAAATGCCCAGGGGAAATTTCTACATCCCATGGCAAGAAAACAAAACGTACAGGAGTCTAAAAATCCTACCAAGTAAGTTAAAATTTGCCCAGGTAATTTTAAATTCGCCTAGGAAGCAGAAGAATTCTATGTACAACCAATGGGGAAAATAAAAACACCCAACAATGATAAATTACGTGCACGGGTGCTACATGCTGAAAATTTACTTCAACGATGTATGCATAGAACACTACAATTCATAACAAAAGGCCCCATAGAACAAAATGCATTAACTCACATATATCAACATTTAAATGGGTTTATTTTATTATGCTCGGGAGAAAATCACAAAGGGGTGAGCTATACATTGAACATGTGTATTGTTACTCACGGTAAAGAACAAAATTACAGATGCCATGGCTCAGAGACACCTTTTCTTAGAGTGAACAGACACATTAGCTCCTTTGTCCACTCAACCTCAAGTAGGCTATCCTCTTCAAGATTCAATTTCTGATACCATTCGTCCCTCTTTTTCCTTGCATCTCCTTTCCTTGTCCTCTTCACTGCTACTCTCATTACTTTTAATGGGCCGCTCTTGGAAGGCCAACAATCACAATTGTTCGTTTCACCTTCCCATTGTGCCAGAAGACCAAAAATAAATGAAATAAAACAAAAACATGTTTATTTACAACATTTACAAACATTTTCCAAGATCCAATTCAGATCACACCTCCCCATTTGAAGGCTTTTGGTCCCCAAAAGCTAGACCGTTAAGGAGACAGAAGTACAAGGATTCCATTTGCCTTTGCATATCCACCACTCCATTGTCGACGAAGGTGGTTTGTTTCATGCTTTTCTTCCCTTGTTTTGCTACTAAAGGAGTTGTGCTCTCTCTATCTTGATGTGCTTTGACGAGGTATGCCTTTCCACCCTTGACCAAGTGGTACTTGTTTTCTCTCCTGTAGAAGGTAACATCCCTATCCCACAAGTAGGGGCTACCCAACATCACTCCGCAGGCATCCAATGGTGCAACTTCACATTCTACCTTATCAACATAGCTAGCACTAATGGAAAACTTGATTTTACATCTTCGAGTGATTCTCATAGCAGTTTTCCCTTGCAACCATACTAGTGAACTTGGCTGCACTAGATCGTAGGTTTCTAGACCAAGCTCATCAACTAATGTTTTAGAAACCAAATCACATTGAAAACCACTATCGAACAAGGCATTTACCTTCTTGTTCTTCACTTGAACTTTGATTCGAAATAACGCATGTTTATCTCCACTCGCCCTTGGCTGCTGCAATGTGGTGCAAACTATGGCTTCGTCCAGATCATAGGTGCTTTCTATTGCTTCTTCTTTTGTCTTGGTATCTTTGTTTTCTTTCCCTTTGGACTTTAGCCACTTGGGATGCAATTCTGGATGAAGTTTCCAACACTTCTCTTCTGTGTGTCCATCTACATTGCAATGTTTGCAATGTTTATTAGGATCCTTCATTTTCTTGGTTGTGGCTGCTAACTTCTTGTCTATTTTCTTACAGGTTTCTTCTTGGCCCATGTTGTTGTCTTTTCCAGGAGTCCAACTAAATGTAGAGATCCTTCTTGCTTGCCTCATCTATTATTTTCACACCATGAAGTTGCAAATGTCTTCGGATATGGATGAAATGTTCTCCAAGGTACTTCATCACCACCCTGGCTCCTCCAAAGAGATACCCAACCTGATGGCCTGCCTCCTGAACTCAAAAGTGTATTCTTGCACTCCTTGCCCTTTTTTTTGCTGAAGGTACTACCACTTCATGAGTTGTTCCTCTTCGTAGCCTATGGGATAGAATTGTGACTTAAGTAATGCCTTGAAGTCCTCCCATTTCATCACCATGGACTTCTTTCCTATCCTTAGTAAATCTACATAACTCTCCCACCACAACAAATCATGTCCATTCATCCTCAAATGGGAAAAGGAGATTTGTTGTGTTTCTTGGATTTGATAAAGACCAAAGTAAACTTCCAATTGTTTCAACCAACTATCCAAGGCTTCAACAATAGTTTTTCTATTAAACATGGGTATTTCTACCTTCACTTCAACTTTGAAAGAAACACTGGAAAATGAAGAAAAGTAGTTGTCATTACCTAAGTTTCCAAGCATCTCACCTTTGGAACCTTCCGGGCCAACCTTGTGTTCTTCATGCCCAATCTCTGTTGAGTGTGCTTCCTTACTCTTCATTACTAGAAGTTGTGTCACCAACTATGTTAATGTAGCAATGCTTTGCTCCAACCAAACCAATATGACCTCTGGGTCTTCCCTACCATCTTCTTCACGATGATGCTTCACCATTGAAGGTGATATGTTTCTCTGTAGGCCTGGCATCAATGCTTGTCCACTGTTATGGTACTGGTTGCGGGTGTTTACCATGCAGGTGTTCTCCAAGCCTTCAGACACTGCTCTGGTACCATCTGATCCATAAATGGTAGGCCTATGGATTTTCCGTCTCACCAACACAAATACTTTTGCGAAATAAAACAATTATAACCTCAACTCTTTGGATTTCGAGAAATTCTCGACCAATCAAGACACAAGTCGAGTCAGAAAGATGTAGCAAGTCAAGTCAAAGGTAATGCAAGTCGACCAAGTCGAATTGATCCAAATTGGATTTACCCAAGTCATATTTACCCAAGTCGGATTTACCAAAATTGGGTCGACCAAGGGATGTTTGTTGGTTGAATGAGGAAGGGAAATCAACCAAAAACGTGGGGGTAGAGTAACCTAGTGGAACAAGTCAACCAAATTGTCCAAACGACTATCTAGAGGGCAAATTTACTCTTCAACAACCAATACACTTACTGGGGCGAATTTACCACTCCATGCCAATTTTAAAATGTTTGGGGGGTGATTTTGGAACCCCGCAATCAATAAAAAAACTCTGAGGGGCGATTTCTACATCCCGTGACAAGAAAACAAACATCCAGGAGTCTGAAAATTCAACCAAGTAAGTTAAAATTTACCCAGGTAATTTTAAATTCTCCTAGGCAGCAAAATAATGCTATGTACAACCAGTAGGGAAAATAAAAACACCCAAAAATGATAAATTACGTGTTCGGGTGCTACAGGCTGAAAATTTACTTCAACAATGTATGCATAGAGCACTGCAACTCGTAACAAAAGGGCCCAGAGAACAAAATGCATTAACTCATAGATATCAACATTTAAATGGGTTTATTTTATTATGCTCAGGAGAAAATTACAAAGAGGTCAACTATACAATGAACCTGTGTATTGTTACTCACGGTAAAGAACAAAATTACAGATGTCATGGCTCAGAGACACATTCGCTTAGAGTGAACAAACACATTAACTCCTTTGTCCACTCAACCTTAAGGAGGTTGTCCTCTTTGAGATTTAATTTATGATATTATCCTTCCTTCTTTTTCCTTGCATCTCCCTTCCTTGTCCTCTTCATTGTTGCTCTCATTACTTTTAATGGGTTGCTCTTGGAAGGCCAACAATGACAACTATTTGTTTCACCTTTTCGTTGTGCCTGAAAACCAAAAATAAATGAAATAAAACAAAAACATGTTTATTTACAACATTTACAAACATTTACCAAGATCCAATTCAGATCATATGTTGAGGAAGGATATTATATTGATGGGATTTGTCATGTTAAGTTTGAATATCTTATAAACTTATGGGGGGCATCACACATGGAGCCACTTTCGTTTAGGCCAATCATACTTCATTATGGCCCACAAATATGGTTGGAAAGGGGACTACATTATGCAGTGTTCTGGGACATATGATTCCATAAATTATTATTTTATATGGTGATGGGGCCACTTCCACATTTCATTCTTACAAACTGAACCGCCTTGCTACCTCACTGAGTCTGGTTGATCCATATTTTTATGGGGTCTCCTTCGTATACCTTGAGCCAATTGCATACCATGACTCCTTGCCAGGCACATATGCTTCCATAAATTATTATTTTATATGGTGATGGGGCCACTTCCACATTTCATTCTTACAAACTGAACCGCCTTGCTACCTCACTGAGTATGGTTGATCCATATTTTTATGGGGTCTCCTTCATATACCTTGACCCAATTGCATACCGTGACTCCTTGCCATCACAAACGTGTGAGATGATGTTACAGTGGGCTCACAGGTTCACACAATTATATTTGAAGGGGTCGTTCTCTTACTCATTCAGCATTTCATGTATGGAACATCATGTATATTGAGCTGCTTGAAGTTGTGGATCGTGATGAATTCATGAGTCTTCAACAGTCGCCTTTAAATTTTTTTGGAGACGGTCGATGCATTTGATGGGGCCATCCTCTTAAACTTTTAATCCATAACCCATGCAATGGTATAAGACATCGTGGTGGGAACGTGTGGGCATGGAGATTCATATTTTAATGAGCCATCTAACAATGTAATGGGGTCGTCGTCCCACATTTAACCATTTCATGGAGACCACCTATGAAGTTGTGAGTAAACCAAGGCATGGAATAATCATGGGATGGAGGTGACAACATATGACGTTAGTGGATGTGGTACAAGTCGACCTTTGGACCAATCATTGGAAGAAATCGATACATAAGTGGACGATTGGATGCATATGATAAGGTTTATTCTCTTAAATGCATGCCACCTTTATGTCATATGAAGTTGGATGTGGTACCATAATGCAGTCGTGGGCATGGTTCGATGTATCATAGAGCCTCATTTTTGTTATTGAAGTTGGTATCTAGTGGATCATTATAATGATTTGAGCATGGGATGTGGTTGCCTTCCCATTTTCATGGAGGTATTATCACTTGTTTTATTTAACTCCTGAAGAAACATTCTTAGTGGTTCGATCTCCTTCGTCATCTTTTGAGGGATTGCTAATTATGGAGGAGGTATCTACCTTTGAAAGGTCATACATTGGTCAATTTTTAAATGAAAGAAGGTAGCATTTTACTTACGGAGTTATGGAGTTGGTTACATCATTGGCTATTGGAGGTGTTTATTAAATAACTTCATTATTTTATTATTGTGGAATTGTCTCATGGACTTAGTTATTTGAGAGTATTATTGTGTTGTTTTTTTGGGATATTTTATTGTTTTATCTTGGAGAAAAATATGGATCTCAACAACTCATGGCTACTTTTAATAATGAAATTGTTGAGAGGGTTATTTTATTGTTATTGCTTGGAGGAATAGTGGATCTAAAAAAACACATACTTCTCATTAGTTATTGGATGTGTTTATTAAATAACTTCGTTATTTTATTATTGTGGAATTGCCTCATGGACTTAGTTATTTGAGGGTATTATTGTATTGTTTTCTTTGGATATTTTATTGTTTTCTCTTGGAGAAGAATATGGATCTCAACAACTCATGGCTACTTTTAGTAATGAAGTTGTTGAGAGGGTTATTTTATTGTTATTGCTTGGAGGACTAGTGGATCTAAAAAAACACATACTTCTTTATTGTTGAGGAGATAGAGTTGAAACCTATATAAGGGTTTACTCTCTCCATTTGATGTATGGTTGTATTTGGGGAGAAATCCCTTAGAGCTTAGTTGGATATCTATTGGATGTGTTTGGAGGATCAACTAAACTATCTTGTGGGTGAGGAATCTTTTAGATCTTTATTGTTATTTCTCTTGTTGTTGAAGCATCTTGACATATGTTTGTGGCATAAGAATTTGGCGGGCTTTGTCTCCATTTTCCATTATGTTTTCTTTGAGATGTTGTTTATGGATGTAGTATTTCTCAGTTCTTGGTTAAATGCACAAACATTTTGTTCGAAGAAATCGTAATCTTCATAAGTGTTGGACATTAGTTGCTCTAGTAATGTCCTCAAATATATTTCTACAATTTGGGACAACAAGGAAAGGGCCTTTGCAGCTTGATCATTTCAGGCCTAATTGCCATCATTTCCATCATTAGGAATGCCTCCCATTTGAAACTTGATTTGACTCCATTGCTCAATGGAAAGACATGAGTCTTCAATGCTTCTGTCCACTTTATTCACTTAACTCATAAAAAAACTTTTTATTAGAACTATCTCTACATTTCACCTTGGACTTTCTTGTACAAGTTCTAACAATCCCATCCTAGGGAAGGCCCTCTTGACTTGGAGGAGAGTCGACTGGAAGTACAAAAAAGGGTTGGTGAGGTGACAATGGCCTCCCTTTTAGTTACACCAAAGCCTTGCTTGCGATTTAGGACTTTATCTCAAGAAGTGAGGGTTTGTGTGATAACATTTTGGCACCGTTGTTGGGAATAAAGTCCCATTCTCAGAGACATTGTAGATCATCAACATTCTTTGATGAGGGTGTATATTTGAATATCGTATTATCATCTTGGCGACTCCATTGGAGGAATGAAGCCTTTGTTCCTTGCATATTTTTGAAGACCTTGTTAATTGTAGGGCGAAGCAAGTAGCATTGTGAAGGCATCAAAGATTCACCTTGGCAACTCCACATTCTTGGTATGAGGCATCATTTTGTATTTTCAGATTTCATATCAAGTTGAATGAACAAATATGGCACCATGTGAATTTCATGTACTATATCCTTCTTTTGATGTTGAGAAAATCCCTAGGTGCCCAAATAGGATTCCTCCAAAATGTGAGAAGAACATTCCAAAGTTTGATGGCAATATTCATTTTGCTACTCAACATGTCACATCATTCTTGGATTTTGTTTCAAAGCTCAATGTAAAACATGAAAATGTCTTAATAAAATTAATAATATCTTCTCTTGCAGGTTTGATCCAAGTCTTCCTCAAGCATTGGGATCCTCATTATGAAGAGAAGTATGAAAGGATTATTGAATATTTTATGGCAATGCTACACAAAGATGAAGAAACACCTCATGATTCTATGGAGGATCAAACACATGAAAAACATATGGATGAAATATCATCTCATGTTTCCATGGTAGAGAAAGAGATATTTCAAGACTCCATTGAAAACCAAGAGCATGAAAAACAAGCTGGTGAAGAAAACACTCAAGCTTCTCTACCATCATTCATGAATACAAGGGTTTGGTAAGCCATGATCTTCCTCAATTTTCAAAATTCAAGGGCACGTTTCTTGAATATTTGGAGAAGGATATGTTTGAATATAAACCCATGAAGCATGATAGATTTTCAGAAATTTTGTATTCTTCATGTAATGATGAAAAGGAAAGCCAAAGATATAGATGTCAATTTTGATATTAGTCACAGATTGGGTATAGATTTTTGGGAGCTTCATGGAGATCCCAACTATGAAACTGATTGGGATGATTGTAGAGAAGAAAATGCATAATTTTTTTCGTTGGAACATCCATCTTTAATAAGTGCATTAAAAAAAAATTACATAGTTGATTTTCAACCATGTTTTCTTATGGATTGTTAGACTCACGGATTATTATAAACGTGAAGTGCATATTGTCATTAATATGATACAAAGATAAATACATTGATTTTGAAGATTGGATTCGTATTCCAATACGTCTCTTGGACTCCCTACAACAGTGTCTTGTGATGTTTCATATTCCTTCTTCGAGTAACCCTAAACAAATTATGTTTCCTGCATTCCCCCTTAATCCGAAAGGGTGTATGTGAGTCCAAGAAGAGAGTTGAAGTTTGGAAGTGTGTAGTTGCTTATGGCTAAATGTGCTCTCTGAATCTGGTGGTTTTGGAATGACCACAAACCAAATGGCTACCAGAAGCTAATGTCTTCTACTAAATGGTGGTGGTGGTTTAAGGAAGACCACAAACCAATCTGGTGGTTTAAGGATGACCACAAACTATGGAACCTTGCTCTAGGCTTAATGGTTCCCAAAACATTTCCTAAGTTAGCTAGAAGCTAATGTAATATGATGTCTTATGCTAATTGGAAGTGTTCTCGAATGATGCTTTAAAGATGACCATAAATTGTTCTATAGTAGAAGTTGAATGTCTACCAAGTGGAGGTTTAGGGAAAACCAAAAATCGTTGTCTAATAGAAGTTGTAAGTCTTCTACTAAGTGGTGGTTTACGGAAAACCAAAAACCAATCATGCTCCCTTGTCATGCTTGCTTGTTACTACTTGATTGATAAGACTTCAAAACTTGAAGCCTGACTATCAATTGTAGATGTTATCTCCTTTGTCAGGTACAAGGTGAGAAGATGCAAATCCTTTCACTACAAGATGTGTCAATACTCGAGAGTGAATTATACGATATGAATGAGATATCCTCTGGCTATTGATGACCATCGCCAAGAAGTCATCCACCCATAGTGGTTCTTTACTCTCGCTGATTTATCGCTCTAAGAACATTTGTTTGAAGGATGAATGTGCTTTCTACAATGCTCCCAAGGATGAAGATCAAAGCACTGATCTTCCATGTGGCCAACTCGCTGACAATGTTGGCATATTAGAATCTTCTCTTGAACTGGAGCAAGTGAATGTGAAATTTCTTGAAGTAGTTCAACACTGAAATTGGATCGGTTTGGTATAATCAAGAATATGAAAGGTGACATCCTTTTCATATCCGATACCAATTTTGTGCTTATTGTTTTTTATTTCTTCCCAAGGTCTAATGATTGGCTTGGAAAGAAAAAGTTAAACTTTATTTGCACTTGAATTTGGAGTTGGCTCACTAAGTCACCCTTGCGCTGGATGTTGGTATGAAACAACATCAACATCTTCTTCATCTTCGAAAAGAGAGTTCTAAACAAGGACTAGTTCAAAATGTTGTCGAAGATTTTTTCGCTCAAGTGCATCGTGAAGAACTCGGGTTTGAGTTTGTAGCAGTGCTCCTTTGGCTTGCATAACATGCAAGCATGCTACAATAGACTGCAGAATTGTTTTGTCAGTGGTGATTGTATTGTCCACAAAAGAGAGGATTAGAGTGTTTAGTAACTATAATAGTTCCTCAACTCGAGCCATTTTAAAGATAGAATTAGACCTCACAGGGTTTCTTGCAACTCCACCCTTTAACAATCAAAATACACCAACAAATAAAAGGTGTCAACTTCTACCGAAAATAGACCCGTTTACAAAAAAATACAAGTAAACTTACAATAAAACTATTTGCAGGTATGCCTTAATTTTGGAGTTGAATTTGTCTTCAAGATTGAATGCGTGTCTTTTTTTCTCCAAAGAACCGCCAACTTCTCGATCCTCTTTCCAATAGTTGAACATTGGAATAAACTGAATATCAGCCCCAAGACTGTGTTCAATGAGATTGTTGTAGTTTACGGGTTGAAATTAGGCATCCATATGGTAAGCAAGAGGTCAACTCTTCCACATAATGAAGGCCCTTCTTTTTAAGATACTCTATTTTTGTCTTAATTTGAGAGTATGTCACGCGCTATGTCTAGTGTTCGACAAAGACAATCATCTAATGACCTTAAATTCCAATTCCCAATTATAGCCCCATCTATGTATTGTCTCATAGATGGGGAACATTGTTTTCAGTCAAAAGGGTGTGATTTCAATGGTGATAATGCAGACATTTTTCAGCCATCGTTTCCTTTAAATTTTGATGAATTTATGTATGAGAAATCAACATTAGAGGACCCTTTTATGGCTGTAAATTGCATGATGTTTGAAGATTTTTGCAGCAGAAATTTCCAGCGACTTCCTTCTTCATCTTTTCCTCAATTTGTGATTGAAAATCCAGCTGGGAAGTGTTTTCTTGATGTTAAAATATGTATGGGGAAAAGTGTTTCCAATTTTTAGTCTGTTGTGAAAATTTCCAGCCACATATGAAAGGGCAACAAACCCTAAATTATGACCAAATGTTTTTCTCAAAATCTGAATTTCCATCTCATGTTTCATCTTCATATTTGTTGGAAGGAAATCAATATGTATGACAAACAAAATTCATCCTATGGGGCATGAGTATAACAAAGAAAATTCAGAAATTTTCCATCCATATTGTCTCATAGATGAGCACAATTTTTGCAATAAAAAAGGTGTGATTTCAATGGTAAAAAAGCAGAAATTTTTCAACCATCGTTTCCTTTAAATTTTGATGAATTTATGCATGAGAAATCAACATTAGAGGACCCTTTTATGACTGTAAACTGCATGATGTTTGAAGATTTTTGCAGCAGAAATTTCCAGCCACTTCATTTTTTCCTCAATTTATGATTGAAAATCCAGCTGTGAAGTGTGAAGTGTGAAGTGTGTTCTTGATGTTAAAATATGTATGGGGCAAAGGTGTTTTCAATTGTTGGTTTGTTGTGAAAAATTCCAGCCACATATTGAAGGGCAACAAGCCCTAAATTATGACCAAATTGTTTTTTCAAAATATGAATTTCCATCTCATGTTTCATCTTCATATTTGTTGGAAGGCAATCAATATGTATTTTGCAGATTTCTTGTGAAGCCGTCTCAAGCCCTGAGGAGTGATGCTATACATGAACACCAAGGAGGCCATTCATTGGATCATATGAATCAGCGTTATGAGATGCATAGGATGCATCATGAAGACCATGCTTGGAGCACGGATGGACTTTAATTGTCATATTACATCCTTATTGAAGAATGGATAAACAAGCTTGTGGATGCACATGTGAATATTGGCATCATATTGTTGCTCTTATTCATCTTTATGAGTTGGATTCTATATTTTGTTACAATGTAATATTTGTACTCGCACATGATCATTTTGTACTTGACATATCCTTGTTTTGGTTCATAGCCAAACACAAGGGTAGAGCTCTTGTTGTTGATGAAGTTCTAGTTTGGTTTCATTGGTTGTATGATTATACCTAGCACTTTCATTTTCCTATGTCAAGTAGAGTAGGGTAGGAAGAATAATCTCTTCAGAGCAGTAGATAGAAAGAATAAACTCAACATTTGAGCATTAGTAGTTGCTTTCATGTTGTCATTGGCATTGTTGGCTTATCCCTTTTCCTTGTACATCCAAATTTTGGACATCCCTTTGACTCGACCACCTTTCTACCTCACTAAGTTGAGCCAAATTTTGAGAGCATTATTGTATTGTTTTCCTTATTGTGATATTTTATTGTTTCTTCTTGGAGAAGAATGTGGATCTCAACAACTCATTGCTACTTTTAATAAGTTGTTGAGAGGGCTATTTTATTGTTATTTCTTGGAGGACTAATGGATCTAAGAAAACAAACACTTCTTTATTATTGAGGAAATAAAGTTGAAACCTATATAAGAGTTTACTCTCTCCATTTAATGTATGGTTGGATCTGGGAAGAAATTCCTTGGATCTTACTTGAATATCTATTGGATGTGTTTGGGGGACCAACTCAACTACAATTACATCGTGGGTGAGGAATATTTTAGATCTTTATTGTTATTTCTCTTGTTGTTGAAGTATCTTAACATATGTTTGTGGAACAAAAATTTGGTAGGCTCTTCATTTCCTATATTTTTCTTTGGGATGTTTATGGATGCATTATTTCTCAATGCTTGGTTAAATGCGCATACATTTCATTCTCGGAAATCATAGTCTTCATAAGTGTTGGACGTTAGCTACTCTAGTAATGCCCTTGGCTATATTTCTACAATTTGGGACAGCAAGAAGAGGGCCTTTCTAGATTGAGTGTTTCAGCCCTAATTGCCATATTTTCCATCATCATGATAGACTCACATTTGAACCTTGATTTGACCCTATTGTCCAATGGAAACACACTAGTCTTCAGTGCTTCCATCCACTTTATTTATTTAACTCATAAAAAACCATTTCGTTAGAACTATCTCTTCATTCCACCTTGGACTTTCTTGTACAAGTTCCACCAATCCTATCCTAGTGAATCCCCCTTTGAGTCGAAGGAGTGCTAGCGTAAAGTGCAGAAGAGGGTTGGTGAAGTGACAGTGGCCTCCCTCTTAGTTATACCAAAGTCTTGCTTAAGCTTTAGAATTTTATCTCAAGAAGTGAGAATTTGTATGATAACAGGCAACCCAGTTTGGCACTGGGTGCAAAGAAGGCATTCACATTCCCCCACCAATTTTTGGAATGGATGTGCGAAAGGTCTTGGTTGGAGGCCAAGCAACAAAACTAGTGGCAGCAGCATTTGCACATCTTTTCAACCTTGTACTATTGGCTTGTGTAGGTCATGTAGCTTCTACTTCATTTGAATATAAAGTTTCAATCTCTGAAACCTCTTCTTCACTTTCAGAATCATCAAAAATGTCTTGATAATTTTCTATATTAGATGGTGTATTTGATGATCTGCAAACATCACCCATAACTTTCTTCTTCTTTTAATTTCCTGCCACAGGAGCTTCTAAGGCTGGGATTGCTTGATGTTTGACATCTTGATCCACCTTTGGACATTAGACTAAAGTGCCTTTGGGGAGGCCAATATGGTACTTGTTATCACATGAATCTGCACCAACTGACCCATGCAATAATTGTAGGCAATCTAGCTCTTTCATCACTAGATGTCTCTCTGTTTGGACTGGTCCTTTTCCAATCTCAAAGGGGTTTTCGTAGGGTTTGTGTATGTTGTCCTTCAATGAATGATTCTGTGTGTTAACTCAAAAGATATCAGCACACTAAAGCTGCCCTCAAAGCACCTGAAAGCACTCAAGAACAGTGACTAACAATTAATTAATCAAAGATGGTTGCTATAAGATTCCTTAAACCAATTACAATAGTGATTAAATGAGTGAAGTGAAATGAATGTGTTCATTAAGTGAAACAAGAAATCAAACTAAATGCACGAAAAGCAAGCCAAAACCACTGCAATACAACAGAACAAATAATCAACCAATATATTCAAAGAGCTAATAACACGGCATAGTCAAACCCACACAATATATTAATCAAGAGACTAAATCAAACCATAATGATCAACATATTACAAACTATATATGTTCCATGGCATGCGGTAGTGGAAGCAATTGGTCGGATTCCGGATGGGAGAATGATGAAAACTTTTACTATAATTTGTTCAAAGAAATTGTCTAACCTTCAATAATGATCTCAACTCTATTTTTATAGAAACCACCAAGCCTAGTATGCCCTAATTGTGCCTGAGAGAGGATGAGAGACCTAACTGATTGCATGTGACCCTAACTTGTTGCTTGCCAATTATATCATCATAAATTTACAAAGAACCAATCAATAAAGTGTTCTACTTGAAGTCTAACCACTATTTGGAACACTATTCTATGGTAGAAAACCCGTCCACATCGTAGTAGTTCTCACTTACTATCTCTGTGTTCTAAGGATATAAATCATTGAATACACTCCACTCCAGCATTGATTCATGTGTTGAATACACCATTTCTTCCGTTTATTATAACACACATGAATATGTTTGAAGGCTAATCTAGGCACTATTTCTTGTATCAATCTATTGTTTACTAAATCTATTGATAAACCTGCCATAAATAAGTCACTTCAATGCTGATTTAGGAAGTAACATGTCCATTGCTTTGTTGTTTACTCATTGGGATGTGCATAATCCACCAGTATAAAGCCACTACAATGCTTTTCTCCTCACTGGATTTCCAATAATAGACTTATACACTGTTGGAAAACTCATTAGCCCTACTCTTAACATGTTGTTTACTAACTTTCACCACACATGCTAAAAACACTTTAACAAATGTGTTGGTGTTCAGATATGCTATTGTCTTTCCTTCTTTAAACCTCCATGAATTTCCCTTAAAGACTAGGCCGCATGCATGCTTGAGAAGGACGAGTTATACTCAAAATAAAACTCCACGAATTACTCATGTAGGATGTTTGATAGGGGTTCCGACCTCATCGGACCCCATATGAAGAAAATAAAATTTCACTTCCCATCAAAGATTCAACAAACTTAGTAGTTTTCAGAATTCAAGCAAACTGAACAACACTGAATCAAAGACAAGTCCACTAAACCATCAAAAACGCCAAATATCACCATACTCTATTGCCACCTGCTAATGATGAAACAACCCATTCTCTATCCAAACCAAAACTCGAAAACCACTCCACCACTGCACATCAGAACCATGACACTACACCTGCCAAATATAGACCTGCTAAAATAAAGATGCCAAAAATAGCAGCTTGTCTCCTAAAAATAGGAAACTCATAATATGATAACTGCTATGGGGACACTGCTAAATATAGCATGTCTAAATAAAGACACTACTAAAACTAGCAGTGTCTCACATGTCCCATTAGACTTGTGTTTTTGCAAGGAACCCAGATACATGCTCAAAATCAACATGTGTCCCCAAAAACCCTAACTGCTAAAAAATAGCAGTGTCATGAAACTGCTTGCATGTCCTATGAAATAGGCTCATAGGCATCGGGAGCTCTCAAGAACCAATAATATGTAGCTAACAACATGTAGGCCCCAAAACTCTAGCTCTTAGAAAATAGGAGCACTACTAAAGATAGCAAGTTTCCAAGATCTAGTTAAACTAACTGAGTAGCAAGATCTAATCAAATATATAACCCTGTATGCACCTATGAATGAAACCAACATGATGGAATCTAGCTGGATGTTAACCCTCCAGTGGCACAGGAAAATCTGGGGGTTAACAATACTTGAACCAATTGATCCTCCTATTGCACTTTGTACCACAATATTTGTAGATGACCATGCCTTTTTTTATCAATGAACAGTGGTTCTGTTAGTTTTTAGCTCGGTAGGTGTCTCAGCGATGCCTATGTGTCCTAGACTAGCTGATGGACACACTAATGACCCAGATCAGCCTTAGTTATCTTAGCCTAAGTCTAACTTAGGCATACAGCAACATTTCTGTGTTTTGAGTGGATTGTGGGTCCCTGGCTAGTGGGGCACACCTCATGGACTCTTGAGTGGATTGTGGGGCCCAGCGAAGGGGGCACACTTCCTTGGAGCCTTGAAGGCTAAACTGGCACACATCTCAAGGAAGAAAAGGTGGCTGCTAGGAGGACAAAGGAAGGGGCTGAGGGTGTAAACTTTGAAGGACACACATTCTCATTTGTGAGTTGAGCAAGTGAGCAGAAGAAGGGCGCTAGAGCTGAAAAGAGCGGCTGTGTTTTGCTGAGGAGCTAGGGAAGAACTAGACAACCAACTTCAGGGAGCTTTTGAGGGATGAAAGAGCAAGAGCAAGAGAAGGGGCAGCAAATAACAGGCCAGCTTGTTGGGAGAGGGCTGGGCCATATAGCAGTTAAAGAAGGCGCATTAAGGCTGCAATATTGCACTAGTTAGTGCCCAGAACCATGCTGTGAACTAGCAGGGACTTACAGCAGCCCAGAAGGGCGCATTGAGGTAGCCTGAATAGTTCTGATCAATAGCCAGAACATCTGGGCCGTACTGTGGACTGTTGACTGAGTTTCTTGGAGGGTCGTACAGCCCCCAGAACAGACCAAGAAAGTGCTGTAAGGTTTTCTTTGCTGTTGTAATTTTCAGATAATTACTGTGTTATTTTGGCTTCTGATAAACTGCTCAAGAAGCTCAATAAAGACCCTCCTTTGCTGGTTTTCCCCACACTGGGGTTTCCAGGGTACCTTCTGGGATAGTCTATTTATGTGCTTGGTTTACTGTATGCTTCTGCTGTCTATTTTCTGGTTTATAACTCAGCTGTAATATGTATGCATAATTTTCTGAATTTATATCTGCCATATAAATTTCTGGGTTAAACAAATTATTGGCATAATATTTTGTTTGCTGAGTTATAGGAAAATGAACAGGTTCCAAGCAACATCTCAAGCCCTAGGAATCGTGTCAGTAAAATAGGATTTTTATTCGTTGTTACAATCTTGGTCACCTGGTTCAAGTTTGTGTTAGAGTTTGGCGACCATGAGGTTTGGAAAAAATTCGACTGTGCAAAACATGTGATAAAATTCCGCATTAAGCTCGAGAAACTATAGAATTCAAAATTTTCAATATATATGTATAGATAAAATAAATTTTCATGCCCTCGTTAAAAATATACAATAAACATGAAAAATGCATGACAATATTAAACATATATTTTGAAAAGACCTTAAAAAAATAGGGATTTAGGTTAGGCTTTATGAATTAGGGTTTTTGTTTTTTTTCCTTTTAAAATTTGAATTGGAATAAAATCGATAAAATTCGAATAAATTTGCAATGAAGCTCGAATTCTATTTAAGTTCACAATTTCAATCTTTAAATTTGTCGAACACGATGACTAAAGTTACAGGTATGAAAATCATTGTTTTTGGTCTTAACAGAGGTTGTTATAGGTCTGTGAATTGTCGCTTTTGGTCCAACCAGAGGATGTTACAAGTCTATTTTTGAATGCAAAAGAGGTCCCCAGGCTGTGCCAGAAGCAACGAACATTTTCAGCCTCAATCAAACCCTGAATGTGTAAAAAACTAGCAAATCCAAGAGGAAACAACACTAAAAGCAAAAAAACACCCTAAATATCAAAACCCTAGACAAAAGAGGCGTCGCAACTTACCAATGGTGTCTGAAACTTGTAAGGAGCTTGAAATCTCGGAAGAAAAGTGAAAATCAGCTCAAAAGATGAAGACGTAGATGCCAATCAAAACCCTAGCTAGTGTGCAAATGTGGAAAACCCTAGTTGTGCTTCTAGATCAAAACCCTACTCTCAAAACCTTCTAAAAAATCTCCAAAAGAAACAATGAAGAATGATAAAAAGGGGAAGAAAATCATTTATATGGGCTGTTTGACTCATGGTTCAATGCCAACCTATCAAGTTATTCCTTGACTGGACAAGTTCTTGATTGACTTGATGAGGTTTTGCTTTACCCAACGGGTTTTCAAGGTTCCAATGAGTCTGGGAAAGTCAACCTGAGCTTGAGTCAACCCTGTCAGTTCCTAGTCAGACCAACCTATTCCAACCATGGGTTGGGTAGACTCAATGAGTTTATATATATATATATATATATATAACCCAATGGGATAGCTTGGACTACTTCAAGGCAAAGTTCGCGATGAGGTCTTTAGTTATAGTCTGGTCAAGGTTCAAGTCCAATTAAGTCCCACTAGGTTACTAGTGGCTATTGTGGCTAGCAGTTAAGCTACCCGCCATCCAAATATTCCAAGGAAAGGCTCACATGATCTCCTCTTCTTCCTTAGAATATTTGGATGGAGGGTAGCTTAACTACTAGCCACAATAGCCACTGGTAACCTAGTAGGACTTCACTAGACTTGAACCTTAACCAGACTATAACTAAACAATATATATATATATATATATATATATATATATATATATATATATATATATATATTAACGCAATTTCAGATCTAAATTGGTCTATAGGACCTATCTCCAAGAATAAAAAAAAAAGATTAATAAAAAACTGTTGGGTTTTTTAAGTTAGCTTTTGTAATTGAACAACTTAACCATGAAATTTCCCATCTTGTTTTGGTTCTAAGTTGTTTCACAAAAAAACTATTTTTAGATACATTATCTGGTCATATGTAACAAGAATTTCTACACTTTTATTGTGTTTAACTCCATACCCGTATTTGTATTCATATCCGTATCCATACCATCATAACTTTGAAGTAGAATGGGATGAGAAATGTGCCTGTGATTTTTGGAGCTCGGAGATCTCTGCTAGTAATTTTTGTAGGAATAGCTAACCTCTTTGCCACAGTCACGTGATTTGGGCTTGACAATTACTCAACTAAATTACTTGCAACTTACTTGAAATTTTCCTATACCAGAAAAAAGGTTGTATTCCAAGAGAAATTGATCCTAAAATTTATCAGTCCCTCTTTATCCTTTTGACAATTTCATGAGTACTACAGAATAGATGAAGAAAGAATCTCAGAGATGAAGAAGCTGAGATGTGGGAGTGATATATTTCTAAGTTTAAATTTAGCCATGCAAGAATCAAGGAGGTCGAGGATGAATAGGTCAAGGAACAAGATTGGGGGTACATACTCTCCAAAAATAGGATATAAGATATTATGTGAAGGACTTGACATTGGTGCTCCAGTGTGGTGGTGGAAGAAAATATGAAAATATAAATGTCCTTTAAAATCGCATATTTTTATGTGGCTGGCTATTTTCTCACATAGGATAATCTCCAGAATGGGAATAAGTCTGGTCCTGGAAGATGTTCCTTGTGCAAGGAAAAAGAAGAATCCATCTTTCATTCGTTATGCTCATGTCCTTATACGGTAGAGGTATGGATGGAATTGGATATTTATTTGGACACAATCTGGATTGGCATGGAATATCCATAGAAGAAAGTCTCAGAACATGGGAAGGAAATATGGCTGTGATGAATTTTAAGGTTTTACCTGTGTTTGTGGCAAGGGGGATATGGCTGTCTAGGAAAGCTAGTCTATTCGAAGATGGTGTTAAGTACCTATACTGAATACAAAATATCACAATAGATCCAAAGAGCAAGATAGAAGAACCCACACTATATTATTACCAAACCCTTGAGGTAGGGCCACACCATACAATGGATCCTATTATGGAAGGGATCCTCTCATGTTCACTTGCCTCTTCGAGGGGGCATCCTCCTATTGAGCTACCGCTCCAAATACAATAATTATCTTCGTGTCTCATTACATTGCTTGAACCCCTTTATATAGTTCTACCATCACCTGAGAACATTCTAGAGGAGGAATCTTCTAGAAGTAGAACCTTCTAAGAAGTCCTCTTACATTTATTATATCTAACTACCATAGTGGGCTTTATTTAATAATATAGTGGACCTAGTCCACTTTACATTGAATGGCCTTTACTATTATAACTATGGGTCCTCCGAGCCCCCCCACTACCTCTCTAGTTATCTAACATTCCATCCCCCTTATGAAAGCGTTTTCCTCAACGCTTGATGTACAACCATATACCAGGGTCCCATGGATAATTGTGGACCATAATGCTGAAGAAGACTGGAGAACCAAGGTCCCATGTAAAAAGGAAAGCCACCATGCTGAAGTAGTTCAACCACCATTGTAAGCTCGGGTCCCATGTCCAAGTGCTCATGTGAACTCCCCGTGAAAGATTTTGGAACCCAATAACCAACTCAAAATGATGCTTCAAAGACTGACACCTGTCATGTGGATCCAAATAAGATCCATCCACATAGTGAAAAATGGTTGTAGCAAAATCTAGAAGGAATAATACCATTGTAGAATATGCAGGATGGACACTGGTAATAATCATTGACCCTCGATTTGTCACATTGATTCTCTCTACAGAAGGTGAATTAGAGTCATTAAATAAAATATAAAAGTGGTTGTTATCCCAGAAATGACAACTATCCATATACCAATCATCACAATCGACCTCAAAATCATACCAAGCATATATTTCTTGATTATATTCATCCCTGATGTCCGCCATAAGAAATCTTTCCTGCATGTTATCCGTTGAATCTTGAATACTACGAAAACTATCATGAGACCATCTGCAAGGTCATGCAATCTAGCATCCAATGTGTCATACAATTGAGATTTGAATGCTTCAGTAATTTGTAGAATTTATTTGAGGGTTTGAGAGGAAATAGCCATCTGAGCACCCTATCAACTCTTCAGTCCCGCAGTCGTCATAAAAAAATCCAAAAATTAGAACAATAAGTTACGACAGAAAATCGCAGTTTTTTCTGGAAAAACCCTAAAAAACTGTTGAATTTAAAATGCTCATAACTTCACTTCCCGAACTCCGTTTCGGCTAATTTTTTTTTGAAATTGGGTGAAATTGTGAGAGGAACTCAGATCTGTAATTTGTTTGAGAAAATTTGGCCTCCAGCTGCTACAAAAAAAAAAATTGCGTCGCTGTCCGCGGAATTTTTTTTGAAAAATTGCAGATTTTAAAACTTCAATATTTTGACTTCCTAGACTCCGTTTCAAACGATTTTTTTTTTTTTAACTTGGGTGTTTTTCTGAGAGGAACTCAAATCTACAACCTGTTTCTGCAAATTTTGCACAGAAATATACCGAAAATTTTTGGAATGTCGCGGCCCTCTTTTTTCTTCTCCGAAAAAAAAATCTGCAAAAGTAAAAATATTTGCCCACAATGTCTGCCAAGAAAAGTGCTTTGATACTAATTGTTAAGAACCTGAATAGATCTACAAATATAATCACCACAAATATTGAAAACACAATAGATCCACAGAGCAATATAGAAGAAACCGCACTATATTATTACCAAACTCTTGAGGTAGGGCCACACCATATAATGGATCCTATTATGGAAGGGATCCTCTCCTGTTCACTTGCCTCTTCGAGGGGGCATCCTTCTATTGAGCTACCGCTCCAAATACAATAATTCTCTTCATGTCTCATTACATTGCTTGAACTCCTTTATATAGTTCTACCATCACCTAAGAACATTCTAGAAGAGGAATCTTCTAGAAGTAGAACCTTCTAAGAAGTCATCTTACATTTATTATATCTAACTACCCATTTAATATGTCTAACTACCATAGTGGGCCTTATTTAATAATATAGTGGACCTAGTCCACTTTACATTGAATGGCCTCTACTATTATAACTATGAGTCCTCCGCCCCCCCCCCCACTACCTCTCTAGCTACCTAACAGATGGGTATTTACTTCCTTTACAATGTGCTTCTCAAAGTATGAATATTCTCAGTAGGTTTCCACAACAAAAAGCTGAAAAGCCTACAAGAATGATAGTCGAGGAGCAAATTGATAAATCTATAGTCTGGGTCCTTTTTGATGAAGCTGCTCAAGGGGAGCCTCAGTGCTGTGGAGCACGGGTGTAGTCCACCTGTCGGAATCTCGTTGGATCAAATTCAAGGCTGGATTGGGTAGAGGTACAAACAATTATGCAGAGATTTTAGCCCTGAAGCTGGCTCTGGTTGGCTGCAGATAAAGGGGTTCAAAGGGTACAGGTTTTTGGGTATTCTCAGTTAGTAAATAATTGGATGAAGAGGTACTATCACCAAGAATTTTCTTTTACGACTAATTCTTGATGAGATTGTTAATGTTTATGCCATTATTATAGTTCTTTGCATTTCAATAGATAATAGCATCATAAGAACAAGATCACTGAGAAATACACATTCACAAGAGACATAGCATTTATCCTGGGAAACCCTCTAGGGGAAGAAAACCCAGCAAA
>ML786595.1:829736-840397 GCA_009831015.1 Picea engelmannii | reverse complement strand
CCTTCTTCTTTTCCAATGATGATTGCTTCTTTTAAGGTTTCTCCTTTAGCACGTTGCCTTCTGCAACCTTCACTATTGCTTCCTCAGGGTTATTACCTGTGACCTGGAACAAGGTCAACAAAACAACAAGCAAGAGTAATATCCCTCTGATAATATAAGGTAATAGCACGAACAATCATCACAGTGGCTTCTTTAGAGTTATCACTTGTAACTTATTTGAAGCAAAGATTAAAGGTAAGGAATACAATACGAAATGAGGTCAATGCTCTCATAGTGTTGTGATCAAACATTCCTCCATGGCAACCTGGAACTAACACACGAGATTCTTCCTAGAGGAGGTGTTAGTTGCATCAGACAAGTGATTAAGTTAAGCATTTATCTCTATATGCTCACATGCTATCAAGTATGATAATTTACAAAGACTGCAATCTCAACTATAGTCATCAACTTGTCATGTGTACCTTTGAATCTTATTAACTTGATTAATCAAACCTGGAGCCTTGTCCTCAGGAATGAGTGCTTGCTTTTCTTTCGAGTCTCCTTCACTCAAGATGACGAGTGCTTTCTTCAATCTGTCTTTTGTACTAAGACAATACGTTATCTTGATAGAAGGTTGGGTTAGAGGATAAGCTCTATGATCTCAACTTTTAATCCATCTAATACCTTGACTCAGAAAATGTTAGCATGATAGACATAGCTACAACATGCAACATTGATCAATATAACAAATGGATGCATATCAAAATAATCACACCTGGGTTGGATCATTCCTCTAAATGTGTTGGATCTTGAGATCCTTCTGGATCTATGTCAAGAGATCCCTTCTCCTGCAAATACTCTTTAAAGTTTAACCATTTAAACATATGTGAGTACATACCTCTGATAGCATTTGCAGGTAGTGACTCCATCTGGTAGCAGCGGTAATCATTACCAACTCTTTTAAAAACTTCAAGGGTGACTGTAACTGGTAGTACGGATGCAACTGCAACTGGTACTGCAACTGCAACTAGTTCTGAGACTGCAATTGTAACGTAGGGTTTCATGAGGAAACCCTAATTTTTCAAACTTCAAATTTTGAAATTCTGATCCAGGGTATAGATGCTTTGAGCCGAGGCGAGTTAGCTGGTGCAGTCAGATTTCTGAAAATCCAACTTTTACCCCCTCAAACTTGATCTGCGGATTTCTGGACTAGTTCTTCTAGTTTTTTTGGTACTTTTGGTACTCTGGTTTTCTGGTACTTTCTGAAACTAGGGTTTCACTTTTCGGGAGATCTAACCACTGAAAAGGTGCGCTGAAGGTGCCAAAATGATCCTTGGGGGAGGGCACACTTTTCTAAATGGTTTTAGGGCTGAAAAACCTCACCAACAAAAAGCCCTAATTTGCATGTACGGAAACAGTGACGTTTTTCATTTTTCTCTTGTGAAAGATGCTCTCTTCAGCTTGGCTCTGATACCATGTTAATGTTTAAGCCATTATTATAGTTCTTTGCATTTCAATAGATAACAGCAACATAAGACAAGATCACTAAGAAATACACAATCACAAGAGACACAACATTTATCCTGGGAGACCCTCTAGGGGCAGAAAACCCAACAAAACTTCCTTATTATAGATAGCCAATACAATGCCAAGAGATAACTTAAGCTAATACAGAAGATCCTCTCCCAAAGATGCGTCACTCTCTCTCCTCTTCTCCAACTGCAATTCCGAAACTTGTCTCTCAATGAGCAAGTGAGGTGTGTGTCTAAGTGAGGCGCTAGCCTCCTTATTTATACAAATCTGGCACGCGTGAAGTGTCTCTTCACTAGCAGGGCCGACTTCTCATACTAGGTGGTTATAACCACCTTTATTATATTTCGGGGCCTCTTTAATATATTCTGGGGCCGACTTTTCTTTTTGCCTTTTACAATTACATTATGACCAATCCACAAAAGGGGATTTGGTCCTTTTACAATAGACGACATGATCAATCCACAATGGGGATTGATCCAATGAATAATATATCAAATAATAATAAGAATACACTTTGCAGTTACATTATTTTAACACTTGGGAACCAGATCATAGATGTAGGGGTAAAGGGAAGAAACACATTATTGAGGTGCACTATGATAGTGATGATGAGGTGTGTGAGGATACAGAGCTAGATGCTTATTTGGAGCAGTCTGATGATGCTAGTGACTCTTGCACAGAGGCTAGTGATTTTGGCACGCTTGAGGAGGATAGTCACCCTTGCGCATTGGAGGAACAAGGGGATGGATAGGATGATAGCACCTATGCTTCAGCAGTCATATCACATATTGTTGATGACCTTACACCTCAGCAGAGTGGTGACACTAGTGAGGATTCACACGTGTTAGCACCTACAAATGACGAGCTTCCTATGATGATCGTGACACATTTGCCATCCTTTCAGACACCCACGATAGCCACGTCACTAGAACTGATGATCAAGGTCTTGCAAGAAAAACCCAAGTGCTAGAATGTCCAAAAGCCCTGCCAATCTCTTGGATCGAACTTCCTTCAAAGAATGGTGCACCCCCCTGTTGAAAACCCTCAAGGGTACGACCTGCAGATGTCCTGGATGAGTGATGATACCTGTAGCTTCTATAGAATTGTGTGGGTGGAGTATTTCATCCCTGAGACCAAGCTTGGAACAAGATAGGTCTAATCTTTCACCACCGAATTGTCCTCTAGGGTTTGTATTCTCAAAACCCTCAAAACTATGTGCTCAAGAGCTCAAAAGCAATTTGCAATAATAATCCAAGATGCATGAGAGGTGCGCCCTTGCCTTTCCTTTATACCCCCATTCTATTTCTCTGTTGAGTTAGTTAACCCCTAGGGTTAACTCCTAACTAAGCCTCAAGTGATCTAATTCCTCATTGAGTTACTTTTTACCTTTTCAAGTCAACTTCATATTATAACATTGAGTTTAGCTGACTTTTCCCCATGCTGCATGAGACTATAGTCTAGTGGGGATGACTAGACTACTGAGTCTCTCCAATCCTCCTCATCAAGAGGTGGGGGGACATTACAGTCTCCCCTACTAGAAATTGCTTGTCCACAAGCAATTCTGAACATGTCTCTTGTATCACTTGTTTACTCTCCCACGTAGCATCCTGAATAGTCAAGTCCTTCCATTTGACTAAGTATTCCTTGATGCTCCTCCTCTAGTATCTCCTCTGGTATTAGTATCAATTGCCCCTCTTCATCTAAGGGTGGCAGTATCTCAAGTGGGGTGATGTGTTGGCCCATGGCCCTCTTCAAGCATGACACATGGAAGACGTTGTGTATCTTGCTGCCATGTGCAAGCTCAAGCTCATAAGCCACGACCCCTACCTTCCTGTTGATCCTGTAGGGTCCAAAGAATCGGGGTTGGAGATTTTCTGCTCCACTTCTTTTGATAGAAGCATGTCTATACGGTTGGAGCCTTAAGTAAACCAAATCACCAACCTCAAATGTACGCTCTACCCTGTGCTTGTTTGCCTGGACCTTTTGTTGATTCTGTGCCCTTTGCAGATGATCTTTTAGTTCCCTGAGTATGTCCTGACTTTGTTGCACCCAATCCTATACCATAGGAGCTCTGCTATCATCGAAGACAATCTCTACAAAGGAGAGAGGGTCATAACTGTACAAGGCCCTGAATGGAGTCATACTGATAGACATATGATAAGTGGCGTTGTAACAGTATTCTCCCAAGTGTAGCCACCTAACCCATGGCTTCTGCTGCCTTGCTACATAATTTTTGAGGTAGCCTTCCACCCACTTGTTGACTATTTCGGTTTGCCTATCAGTCTGAGGGTGGTAACTGGTGCTAGGGTTCGAGGTTGTACCAACCAACCTGAATAACTCCTGCCAAAAGGTGCTAATAAATCGGCTATCCCTGTCACTAACAATGGTCTTGGGCAAGCCATGTAGTCTAAAGATCTCCCTGAAGAACAAATCTGCAACCTGTGCTACACTGAAGTCTGTGGCAATGGAGAAGAAGTGTGCAAATTTAGTCAACCTATCCACCACTACAAAAATACAATCTTTCCCTTGTGCCCTGGGCAATCCTATGATGAAGTCCATAGAGATGCTTTCCCATTTGTGCTCTGGAATGGGTAGGGGTTGTAACAACCCTGCTGGATGTGTGTGCTCATCCTTGTTTACCTGGCAAGTAGTGCATTCCCTGATGTGGCGCATCACATCTTCTTTCAGAGCTTTCCATGAAAACCTTTCCTTTACCTGTCTATATGTTTTGACAAATCCTTGGTGCCCTGCCACTGGTGAATCATGACATGCTTGCAGTACCTTGGCCTTGAAGGCCGACTCAAGAAGCAAGAAAATTTGGCCCTTGTAATAGATGACGCCATCTATGATTCTGAAGTTGTCATCCTATATCTGTCCATCCATCAACTGACATGCAAACTAATTTTTTGAGTATTCTACTAAGAGGTGAGCCTTCTAGTCAACTGAAATATCGGTCATAGCATAAATTGATGGCCTTCTAGATAATGCATCTTCCACTACGTTATTCTTCCCCTTGACAAACTCAATGTCAAAATCATAGGCCTGTACTTTGCTAACCCACTTCTACTGTCTCTCGTTCAAGTCCTTTTGTTCCAAAAAGTACTTAAGATTGTTGTGATCAGATCTCACTACAAATCTTGCTCCTACCAAGTATTGTCTGAATTTGGCCAATGCATGCATGATGGCCAACATTTCTTTGTCATATATAGTGTAAAGAAGCTCAAGGCCCCTCAACTTTCGACTCTCATAGACAAGTGGGTGCCTATTTTGCATAAGCACTGCCCCAATGCCCTCTCCAGAGGCATCACACTCCAATGTGAAGGGTTGGTCAAAATCTGGTAGAGCTAAAATTGGGCACGTGTTCATTACCTTTTTCATTCTGTCAAATGTCAATTGTGCCTCTGAACTCCATTTGAAGGCTCCTTTCTTGGTCAAATCGGTCAAGGGTGCACAAAGTTGTGAGAAACCCTTGACGAATCTCTTGTAATAGCAACAAATGCCAAGAAACCCCCTCAATTTTGTAAGGGTCTTAGGTGTGGGCTAGTCAAGTATATCTTGGATCTTCTCTTGGTGCACCTGTACCCCTTTTACTCCAATGATGTGTCCCAAATAGAGGACCTCTGTCATTCCAAATTCACATTTGGACTCCTTTGCATACAAGGATTGGTCCTCCATGATGGCTAGAATCCGTTCCACATGTTGAATATGTTCCTCCCAAGTCCTGCTATAGATCAACAAGTCATCAAAAAATACTAGGAGGTGCTTCCTCAACTACTTGTTGAAGACGTGATTCATGCAAGATTGAAATGTGGCTGGTGCTTTAGTTAATCCAAATGGCATCACCAGGAATTCATAGTGGTCGTAGTGACATCTGAAGGTAGTCTTGGGGACGTCCTGCTCCCTCATTTTGATTCGATGATAGCCAAAGCGCAAGTCAATCTTGGTGAAGTAAACAACCCCATGAAGCTCATCCAATAGCTCATCAATCCTCGGAATGGGGTACATGTTCTTAATTGTTTTCTTGTTTAATGCCCTGTAATCAATGCGCATGCGCATGGTCCCATCCTTCTTCTTTACTAGTACCACTGAAGATGCAAAAGGGCTGGAAGTCGATCTAATGTGACCCATGTCTAACAATTCTTTGATAGCCTTCTCTATCTCATCTTTGTACTTCTTTGGGTGTCTATAGGGCGTGGTGATGATTGGTTTCGCTACCTCTTCCAGCTCTATGATATGCTCAAACCCCCTATCTGGTGGTGTTCCTGGTGGAATGGGTCCAAACACCTTGCTATGTTTGTTAATGATCCTTTGAATCTTTGGTGAATAGTGAACCTTGCCCTTCTTTTCCACACGTACTGAAATCCTACACTCAACAGCATATACAATGTCCTCTCTTCTGAAAATGGCCTCCATGCGCTTTGTTGTAACCACTCTGGCTGTGTTTCTAGACATGCCCATGAGAACTGCCTTTTTCCCACTTTCTTCTGTGAAAGGCATCTCCATCGTTTTGTAGTTCGTGGTGATTGGTCCCAACGTACTAAGCCACTGAACTCCAAGGATGATGTTTATATCTGGGAGGTCCATCAAATAGAAGTCTTGTGATAAGTCATGTCTACCCAGTGTAAGCTTCATCCCTGGAATATACCTGTTACAGGGCATGGTGCTTCCTCCTGCTACCTCCACCTTGAATCCTTCAAATTCAACTTTGGGTATGTGCCTCCTCTGTAGTAGTGTTCAGTCAATGAAGTTGTGAGAAGCACCCCCATCAATGAGAACCGAAACCTTCTGTCCCTGTAATACCCCTCTCATCTTGAAGGTGTTATACTTGGGTACCCCACTAATGGATGCCAACGTAGCTTTCTCCTCTGTTGTCATGTCGTGACCTGGACTTTCTTCTTCAACAGTTTCGGTGGTGTCTGCTTTTATATTCTGTAGGTGGCCGAAATCTTCATCCTCTTCATTGTCTTAAGTAACCTCAATGTAGTGGGCCTTGCCTCTACCCATGCACTTGTTGGATGGATCCCAAGGCTCTTTGCATGTATAGCATAGTCACTTTCTTCTTAGTTCCCTCCTTGTGTTCTCATCCATCCTACCTCTTCCCCTGTCAAACCCCCTTGGGTCTCTTCCTCCTTGATTCATGGGAGGTCTTTGGTCTCTTCCTCCGATGTTTAGAGGTGGTCTAGGCATAAACTTAAATTTCGTTGCTGGGCCTAGATCTCTAGTCCTCCATATAGCATCCTGCAAGTTGGTAGGCTTGAAATCCTTAACCCAACCCTTTAAGGGTTCCATCAAACCCTTTGTGAAAAGCATCATGAGTCTTGACTGCGACACGTCCTGTACCATGACTGTTATCCTCTGAAACTCCTCAATATACACTTCAGGTGATCTTGTCTATCTGAGTTGGGTGAGTTCCCTGAAATGGAGTTCTGGATCCCCCTGGTCAAACCTGCCAATGAGCCTCTGTGTAAACTTTGTGTAAGCCACTATTTGATTGTGGCCAAGTGTGGTTAACACATGGTACCACCAGCCATGAGCTTTTCCCTCCAAGTACATGGTGGCAAACTTGATGGCATCCATCTCTCTCATTGGGTTAAGTTGCAAGTAAGTATCAAGTTTTTGCACCCAATCTTGTGCAGTCATCTTGGGAGACCCATCAAAATAGGGGATCTCCAATTTTCCAGCCCTGCACTCTAACTCATAGTTGTTCCTGTGGTACGGCCTGGTTTTGCCCCTAAGTTTAAATCCACAATACTGGTCCAATGTCATCTGTCTCTGGATTGTTATGCTTAGTGAGTTATATTCCCTAACATACTGTGCAAACTCGTCCTCAATTTTGTCTTGGAATTCTAGTTGTGTCTGTTCATCCAAAAACGAAGATAGATAGGGCCTATGAGTGGTCTTGTTGTGTGTCTGCCCCTGTGGTGCACCTCCTCCATGGCTTTGTCCCTCAGTATGATAATAGGGAACATGCTCCTGCTGATGTCTATTCCCGCCATGAGATCCACTAGCTTCCCTGTTGGTATAGGTTTCTGGACCTTTTCCCCCATGAGTCATCTGCATCAAAAGCCGTGATATCAACTCTTGGCTATCACTTACCTTTTTCAAGGTCTCTGCCATCTCTGTCTGTCCCCTACGTACTGTCTCCTGGTTTTCCTGCAGGTTATGTACAAGATTACTCTGTGACACCTCTATGGAACGTTGTAAGTCCCTAGTGATTCCTGCTAGAATTTGTGGCTCACTATCCTCACCTAACCCTTCCATTTCAACCTCTGCCTCACCTGTCTGTTTCCTTCTTCTGCCCATATAAATGCCACTGAACTTCTGCATGCGCTAACCCTCACAGGATGGGAGGATCAATGCTCTGATACCACTATAATGTTCCCAAGCCAATGTTTTCACTTGGAACACTCACTGTTTAACTGGTGTGTTTGCATTTGCTTGCATGTTTACTTCTTGAGTTATGTACAAGATATGACAAGCAACACCAAATATGGAACCAAACAGCATAGATCTGACCTTTATTGATATAATAAGCAAGAACCTGATACAATAAGGATGTAGATCTAGAATAACATCATATGGATCCAATAGATAAGATGTGAGTTGCTACAAAATGCTCTCGATAAGAAGATGCAAGCCTCCAAAGGATGAATACAAGATGAAGACCAATAAAAGAAGAACCAGAGTCAAGTCCAAACCCCCTGGTTGAAGGTACGCCCTCCTGAATAGCTGTGAAGATCCAATATTTCGGCCTAGCTGCTGCAAGCCTCCAAATGGCACCAAACTCTGCAGAATGATAGATTAGGGCAAGTAGAAACCCCTCATGAAACCTCAAACTGAAATGTCCAAGTTTGTTGCTCCAAATGTTGAATACTCAAGTAAAACTGTGCCCTCCTGAATACTGTCAAGCCCTAATATTTCGGCCCTATTGAAAGAGACCTCCAATCACTGTGAAACTCTCCAGGATGATAGATCAGGGCAAGGGAAACCTCCTGGTGAAGTCTCAAGGAGAGATCTGAAGTTTTACTCCTCCAAACTGACTAGATCTGAATCTCAATAGCACCCTCCTTCTCTCCAAGTCATGCCAATGCTCTAGGAAATCATCTGGGAGGAATAGCTCTCTCAAAATGCACTAGAATTGATGATCAAGGTCCTACAAGAAAAACCCAAGTGCTAGAATGTCTAAAAGTCCTGCCTTCGAACTTCCTTCAAAGAATGGTGTGCCCCCCTGCTGAAAACCCTCAAGGGTACGACCTGCAAATGTCCTGGATGAGTGACGATACCTGTAGCTGCTGTAGAATGGTGTGGGTGGAGTATTTCATCCCTGAGACCAAGCTTGGAACAAGATAGGTGGAATCTTTCACCACCGAATTGTCCTCTAGGGTTTGTATTCTCAAAACCCTCAAAACTGTGTGCTCAAGAGCTCAAAAGCAATTTGCAATAATAATCCAAGATGCGTGAGAGGTGCGCCCTTGCCTTTCCTTTATACCTCCATTCTATTTCTCTGTTAAGTTAGTTAACCCCTAGGGTTAACTCCTAACTCAACCTCAAGTGATTTAATTCCTCATTGAGTTACTTTTTACCTTTTCAAGTCAACTTCATATTATAACATTGAGTTTAGCTGACTTTTCCCCATGCTGCATGAGACTATAGTCTAGTGGGGATGACTAGACTACTGAGTCTCTCCAATCCTCTTCATCAAGAGGTGGGGGACATTACAAACCTTATACAATATGAGGTGTAACAAGGCACAATGATTCCCAAGACATAAGTGGCCATGCTCAATGAAATGGATGGGGCAGACATTAGCCCCAAGTTGTTCTTTAAGTCATGTATTATCTTGTAGTCTATGTTGAGATTTGGTTACCTTGAAAAGTGGTCCCCTTGAGTTATTGAGTGTCTAACTCAAAGGGGGAAATATTTGACCCTCACCTCTTTACTTTATGTTATAAAGTCAAAGTGACTTTATTTCTTTGCGACTTTAATAACATAAAGTGACTTAGGAGACTTAAGTCATTTGGAGATTAAGTCTCCACCATTGATTAGAGTTTGGCCTAGATCTAATCTTGGCCATCGGTTTCCTAGGTTAGCCTAAGGATGAGGCCACAGGAGACAAAAGGGGCAAAAGCACATTTATTGTTCATGTTATCCACCAGGTTGCACAAGCTGGATTTCCTGAAGAGCCGCCAAAGAATGAGCAAGCAGTGTTCATACATGCAGAGTTCAGTGATTCAGCAGGCCCTGAAAAGGCCCCATTTCCCGCATTTCCATTACTGTAATAAATGTTCTAAGTATGAGAGAATGTAAAAGGCTATTGGCCACCCTTGATCTGGGAGTGAGCACGTACTCTGGAGTGTTTTTTCACTTGTTAATTATTTTTTCTCCTTACCTTAGTGAGAAGATTAAATAATTTCTAAGTTTTTTCACTCGAAAAAGACTTGCTCCAAAGCCGAAGTATGTGTTGACAAGCAGGTCTCGGCATGGAAAATCCAATGTCTAGTGTTAGAATGTATATAAGCTCATACTAGAACATAGTGTCCGGGTTATTTGGAAATTACGGCCAAGTCTGATAGGTTTTTTTTTAAGTTTTAGCGAATTAATTAAATTCCCGCAAAATTGGAATTTATTAATTCTGAGTCAATAAGTATAAAAATATGGCATCAGATATTGTCAGATGCCATATTTACAGTCGTTTTCAAGTCCAGAGCATGATGTAAACCCCTATTTCCCATCTTTCGAGGCAAAAAAGCGATTATTATTGCTAAAAAGATCAATTTTACTCGAAAATATGGAAAAGGGGTAATTAATTGAGTTTCCTAATTTTTAGGAAAACTGGGAACATTGATTTAAAAAATGTTTTGGGTATCCTTAGTTGACTAAACATCAAAGTGAGTCAATTAAGTGAGAGGGTCAACTTAGATTAGATGACATGGCTTTTGGGAGGAGTTCCCAATGTAGGGACTCGACTCCCATCCTAGGTGGTTCCTCACGCGTGGCCCACACTTTACTCCAAAGTCTCTAACTTAAACTCACGCACTCACTTCCATTACTCCCTAAATTAACGCCCTCATCCTCACGTCTTCCCCCTTACATCACTCCACTCTCACCTACGTAAGCTTCCCTTCCTCTTACGTAGCTCCCTCATACGT
>ML786595.1:812619-828510 GCA_009831015.1 Picea engelmannii | reverse complement strand
TAACAATCAACTACACAAATAAATCAATATCAAACACACCACAAACACTCTAACCTGTTTCATGTTAAATCAATGCTTAGATCTTCATGCAATCCGACTTAATAAAATCCTTGATCTACACTGCATACGACTCCATTTAAGGCACTGGTTAAAACATATTATCTATCTTTGTCTTATGCGAGCAATTTTATTCATTCAGTAATCTATCTTTCATATGAGCAAATACCTTTTGAGTATGATGATGATAAATGCTAATTGATCAAGTTTTATTTCAAATAAATAAACTCCTAGAATAAGTGTCTTTTCTTTCCTAGATTTTAAAAGCCTTAGATTCGTTTTATAGGGACTACCCCCCTTGGCTTCGCTAGGAGTTGGCCTAGACGGAGGAGTTGAGGATCAGGTGACAGCACCTTGACTCGAGACTTGCCCCCAAGGACACACCAAGTGGATTGAAGGTTTCTTCCACGATAACCAAGGTGTGTATTAGGACGGCAACAGTTCACTTGAGAGATTTGAGTGAAGGAAGGAGAGGAAAAGAGAAGAAGAGGGCGCACTCTTGAGAGGAGTGGGTGCAAGGAGGCTTGAGGGCGCACTCTTGAGAGGAAAAGGCGCAAAGCTTGAGAGAGGGCGCAAGCTAGCAAGAAAGGGGCACACTTACTTGTGGAGAGGGGCACACTAGTAAGAAGGGGGCACCGAGCAAGGTGGAAGGCGCACACACCAAGGCATTCAAGAAAGCAAGCTAGCAGGCAAAGCAAGAAAAGGGCGCATTCATCCTATTGGGGCACAAATCCCAAGGAGGCCACAAGCTTCAAGGGAACTCCAAAGCCAAGCTCAAGAAGGAGTTGGCTATTGTATTAGGTTCCTTTTTATATTTTCCTTGTTGCTATTTTAGCTTGAGATCTCCACAATAAAATTCCTCTTCCAACTGGTTTTCCCCATGGGGGTTTTCCCAGGGTCATGTTGACCAAAAATACACGTGTAAAAATCTTGTGGTTTGTTTATTTCTTTATCAGCATTTAGGCATAAAGATCCTAGAGGAGTATTTTATGCTTTAATGCATGTGGAAGAGCTAACTTTGGAAAGAAAAAATATCCTTATTAAACCCTTCACAAAGAGGCATTAAAAGAGCATAAAATCAAAGGCTTAAGGGCAGATTCAGTGGGCAGAAATTTCAGACTTGGTGGCTGTCCTAAAACAGTCCTGAAAAACCTTGAAAATAGTGCCCAACAAGAGGTCAAGGACAGACCTGTTGGGCAACCTTAGGAACCTCAAAATTCTTCAGTCTACTATTATGTAACAATGTACTTTATCAAGTGGACTGTGAGTTGACTCACAAGGAGACTATAAACATAATATTGGAGGTTCTCACTTACTTCAAAGAAAGGATCACTATAGAACATAAAATGAGCCCTGAAACCCTGAAGAAGTGAGGAGAAAAGCTCCATATAACTAAAAATAAATTAATATGAGTGATGAAACATCCAAATGCTAAGAAGAGCCTCAAATATATTTGAGGGGACAAAGAACTCTTCTGGCATCCTTCCAATCAATCTTTTCGGCCTTATAAACATAATATTGGAGGTTCTCACTTACTTCAAAGAAAGGATCACTATAGAACATAAAATGAGCCCTGAAACCCTGAAGAAGTGAGGAGAAAAACTCCATATAACTAAAAATAAATTAATATGAGTGATGAAACATCCAAATGCTAAGAAGAGCCTCAAATATATTTGAGGGGACAAAGAACTCTTCTGGCATCCTTCCAATCAATCTTTTCGGCCTTGCAAATGTACTCATAACACGAGTGGATATATCCTAGGAATGTCTATCATTCAGGCTTGAAAAGGAGTTTTCTTCAAGTGTCCTGAAGGTCTGCACAATAATAATTTATACTGTACTCATGAGATTTCCTAGATTTTTTTAACTGACTCTAGACTGTTAAATTGCATTTCAAATCCTTATTTGGATTCATACTGAATTTTCCCCAAAAATGCAGTTCAGTTTTCTCTCATGAATAACTAGAAGAAAAATTATATAAAGCCTCTTTGCTGAGTCAGATTTGAAGTTGCAGTAAGAATACCATCCCTGTACATATAATAGTGAACTTCCTATCAGGATACTGCTTGTTACATAACCACAAGAAGGGGTAGCTAGGAGGAAAATCCCATGTGTATTATTTCTTTTTATTAAGCATGTAACTAAGGATCCATAGTAGCCTAAAGGAAAACATAACATATACCTGGATGTTTACTGCCAGCCTGCCGATACTGATTCCACAGTCTAGACACACTTTGACTGAAATCTACATGTATTCTCCGATCATCAATTAGCACATTATCCATCTGCATCAAAAACAGAGTGAGAAGCAATAAGCAGATTATTGCTGCAATAGAAAAGCAAATACAATCCATGAATGAACATTACATATTTAATGGAGAAAGTAAGAATGATCTTCGATCCCATCTATGGTATATCACTTTACATAGGTGTTTTTAATTCATTAATCAAGCCTATATACTATATTTTCATGTGATAGAAAAATATATTTGATCAAAATAATATTACCATGAGTAACACAGATGCGGTTATGATTCCGCTGTCACTTTTAACATATGCTCATCATAGCACCATTCAGAAGAAAAGAAATTGATCTAAGCCAATGAAATCTCTCATTGAGTCCCTTTCCCTACAGATTTTTAGAGAGTAAAGTCAAGCAGCCATTATGAAGACGTGATTAGAAACTCCTAATAAATTAGGTGCACAAATGTTTTCCCCAATCTTTGTGTACATAGGACCTCCATGTGTATAAAGAGGCCCAACATCTTGAATTATCACATGATTGGAAACATTATCATTGCATATTAAGCATTATACATCCATCTCTTTTCATCATGTGTACATAACTATGTATATTGACTAATTTGAATAAGAAGTTCAACACAATTCTTGTGAATCATGTTGTGACACCAAACCTGAGCAAAGCATGGGAATCATTCAGGTTTATGGTGATGATGTGTTGATTGTTGGGTTTCATCAATTGATTGTCTTTCCTGACTAATTTCCTTTTAGAAGATGCTTTATGCGCCATCGTTTTTCTTTGCTATAAATGCTTCTTGCACTTTATACTCTCTTTGACCAATTTTGGTTTTTTGTGACCATTAATACAAATTTTATTTCATTTTTTCTTGATATGATGATGGCTTAAATCATATGCTGAGGAAAATGTCTTAGTACGACAACGCATCACAAAGACCTGGGCCATGATGTTATACATGGATTGTAGCACATCCCGTGGATAGGTAAAAATTATCTAGTTTTGGGGTCTTGGGCCATTGTATTTTTATCCCTTATGTATTTTTAGTATTCTCAAGTGAAGAATGTCATATTAGAAAACAGTACTAAGTTTATTTTTATCACCTCTTTCTAGTATTCTACTATATGTATGCATGTTATACCAAATTATGTACAATTGAGAATTCCCGCAATCTCTCTCCTACCTTAATTTTTATTTTGTGTTTGTATCAATGTCAAACATAGTCAGAACCAGTTCTCACGAAAGACAAAGTTGCAGTAGGGAATGTATCAAAAATCTAAGTAATGAATAGTTAGTGAGCTTGCAAAATGACTTGTTCTCTAAAATTCAACCTCAACCCATGCATGAGAGAGGAGAGGGGCAATGAATTGATTTCCCCTCTAGAGGACAGCGGCAAAGGAATAGTGGATGTCGGGCCAGAGATGACTTGAGTTGGCCAATCCCACTTTATGTTGAAACTTTGTGGTGTCAATCCTCATTCAGAAATTGGTGGAGAGGAGGAGGTTGGAGAACAGAACTAGGAAAGGACATCCAAGTGAAAAGAAAAGGGAGTTGAGGAGAGGAAATTCAAAAACACTCCTAGGTAAAAAACAACATGGCACCTATTGTTGAATGTATTACGAAAACCTGACACACAAAGAAACCAAGAACATGACAGATAACTTGAAAGAGAAATATACTTCTTGAATATCATATGAAGAGAGCAACCATCTCTTTATAGAAAAGGAATAAGAAATCATTAATCCAACACTAAGCATAAAATAATTTGTAGCAAAGGAATAATAAATCATTAATCCAACACTAAGCATAAAATAAACCAAGTCATAAAGTGACTTTATTATTGTACCTAATTCTATAGTCTTGATGACCATTACAAACTCTAATATCCTCCTTTAATGATCATTATAGAAAATTCACCATGTTTGTCTCTAAATTTACAAATTTATTCATCCAACAGACTTAGTGAGAATGTCTACAGTCTGGATCTAAGTTTGGCAATATTTAAGCTCAACTGCTCCATCTTCTACAAGCTGTCAAATGAAACGACGATGTATGTTAAAATGTTTTGTGCACTCATGAAAGAAAGGGTTCTTTGCCAGCTTGAGAAGTCCCTGGTTGTCACAGAAAAGTAGAGTAGGATCATTCTGATCAATTTGCGGAGTTCCAAGTTCTCTTCTAAGCCAACCTTCCTCACAAGCCCCTTTTATTGTAGATTATGTAGACTGTCATCGCACAACCTATACTTTCCCAAAGTCCAAGGCAAGTGATGCAAGATTTGCGTAACAAGGGGGTGACCTATCACTGTCACCTTAATAGGAAACCCCTTTTTGTTTAGGAGTATATCAAAGTTACCCCAAGGGAGACGTTCCCAGTGACCTAAAGGGCTGATAAAACTAAGGCAAGGATGCAAGAAAATCCCCCTCTCATTGTTCACTCAAGTCAAAAGGTTCTTAAGGTCTTTAAGGGATGAACCAACAGTGAAAAATGGAGTGTACCTGCCTAGAACAAGACAAAAAAGAAAATATGGCAGCTTTCAAGTACAAAAATGATGTTAGTGCTTCATAAGACCATGAACCTTCGAAAAATAAGCGAGCTGATATAAAATTGCGGCAATATAATAGTTTACAACAGCAATAAGTATTTTGTAACAGCTGCAAAAAATATGCCTTGTAATTGCTTGAAAAAGACAAGAAAATGTAGCTTTAACCAGGCAGAATAATAATCAATTGTTACAAGCAATTTTGGCAATGTCTGGCTAGCCTTAAATGCCAATTTTGCAGAGAATTTGCTACAGTTAGATGGCTGTAGCAATCTTTTGTAACAGAAGCAAGTTCTAGAGCTCAGAATTGCAAGGAAACATCATATGAACTTAGCATTTATCTAGTACATTGTTTGGAAATTGTCACAAGCAATTTCTGAGTGAGTTAGGTGCAAGTTATGTAGGTGTATGCAGCAAATTAGTATGAATTAGTATGGCTGTAGCAATGATTTGCAACAGCAGCAAGTTAACTAATGAATTAGTCTAGTTTAAGGTTAGTAGATGTTAGCAAAAGCTTCAAGGAAGAACGTTTGAGTGTTTGTTTGATCAATCATTCACTAGAATGAGTAGACTAGTGCCTTTATGGGGTAATGGAGTCAATAGGTAACGGCTTTTACTTGGAGGTAGCAGCATCAATGATTATACTTGTCTAAGGAGAAGAGGTGGATGGAGGAGGTGTTGGCACTTCAAGGCCTCAAATATCCAAACCCTAAAGATAAATTCACTAGAAAGTAATCAATTTTAGGCCCTAGCGAACCTTCTTTCCTTGGACTATTGAAAGGTAATAAGAGCAACAATAACTAGACAATGGCTTCCAGAGTGCTAGTATTTAGGGGTTTAGAAGTTTATCTAAGTTAAATCACCTTAGTAAAGTCTAGCAAATGAAGAGCAAAGAAGTAGTAACTTAAGTCCTTCACTCCTAGAGTTTGTCAAGTTAGCAATTTCATAATCTTTAACATAAATAAGCAAATATACCATAACCATTCAAAATGAAATGAAAAATTGCAGATTTACTTGCTTCACCAAGAATAATCAAGCAATAAAACCCTAGATTGCCAAGTAACTTTGCCAAGTAACTTCACCAAGAAATGATCCAAATTGCAAATTTTAGCCTCCAAGATAAGTGTGCCTCCCTATTTCAGCCAATAACTCCCAAATAGGGCGCAAAATTTAGACCACACTTAGTGTGTGATGAGTGATGATGAAAAAATGAGATTAGTTTCTCTCTATTTATACAAAACTAATGACCTTTAATTAATTTTAGGTCAAATAAAGGCCGACCTAGCCAAATTACATCAAAATCTAGTTTTTTATATAAATAAAATTAGTTAACCCCTAAAATCATCTCCAAGGGTGACTTCATGCCCTTCTAGGGTGACGTTGAGCCCCTAAGGTGGAACGTTGGACTCCAGATGTAGAACGTCTGGCCTCCAAAGGTCCAGGATGATTCCCACATGTGCCAACTTCCCTCAAAATAAAAACCCTAGCTCTGGATGACGTCCAGGGTCATAATGGTGACGCCATGGGCTCTCAAAGGTCAACGTCCAGGTGGAAGAGCAAGATTCCCCTAGGTCTAGGTCTTCCAGGGTGTCTCCAAGGGCAACGTCCTTCTTTCTTCCTGGTGCAAATCTCTGATGTCTTCTTGCCCCTGGCTAGGGTTACAGCATCCATCTGTGGGCTTTCAACCCCATGGAGGTCTGAGCTAATCATTCCCCCATGTGTACCTGTCCACCGGGCAAGGTCCTGCAGCAACAACAAGTACGCCCTCCAGGGGTTCATAAGTCACATGGATCATAACATGTAAATCACATCCAATAATTAAATTACCCAAACATGTGCATCAAACCCCCTTTTACCCAGACAAATGCTCAAAGATGTTATGCAATTTAACAAGTCAGGTTTAGGAAATGTCTCAGGGTATCCTATTGGGCTAATCCTCCTTAAGTTTGGGGTGTTTCCCAGGAAAGAACCAATCCAGGTCATGGAAGTGTATGAGGTGGCGTGGGGTAAATGTTTGGGCATGGGGTGCAGTGATAACAGGGAAATGTAAATCTTACATGTGGGTGTTGTTGTCGTCCTTATACACACTTGCAAACATGAGCTAAGTCATGCTCACTTAGTGTGTCCTCGGAAGCACAATGCCTAGGTTCAAAGTCCACGCTGTCACTTTGACTTGAACCTCTTCCATCTAGACTAACTCCTAGGGAAGCCAAGGGGGGAAGACCCTAGTTACTAGATGAGATTAACGTTTAAGTTCTAGAAGTTGGTTTTAATTAGTTAAATGGTTGGGGGAAAATCTAGCCTCAAATGCAAGATGCAACAGTTAGAATGAACAGTCAAACCTTTTCCTAGGACAACTAAGACTAGTGCCTAAGATTGGACAAGGGGTCAACTAAATTAAGGGGAGATTAATTACAAAAAGTTACAAAATTACGAATATTACAACAAGATTAAGTACAAGATAGATACAAAGCTACAATAAATAATATCTAAGATTACAACAAGGCTAAACTAAAATAGATACAATGGATACAAGATATACAAATATTAACTAACCAGTTGCTTGTATGTGCAGGAATTGAAGATGATCAAGATAAGACAACTATCAACACATCAAACCAAGCATGCTCGCAATAGAGTGTCTCCTCAACTCGGATACATTGCTCTATTGGACTACTTATCAATGGCACATAAACAATCACTCAAGACCTAGTCAAGAGAGTGCCTCCGGGAGGATGCACAACTTCTTGAGGGATCACAGCACAAATATGAACACCAATGTAACTGATAGATGCTTGAAAAATAAAAGTGTTCCAGATCACAAATATAACCACTTAGATAACTAATCAACAACTCATAAAGATAACTTGCATGTGAAATGTTAATATGAAATAAACATGCTTGCAAGTGTAAATGTAGATTGCCCGAAAGTTGTAGATTAAGGATTGGTTAAAATTGTTAAGTGAGATTCAATCCTATTTAAGTGTCAACCCAAAATTTTCCTCCCCCTGTTACCAAGTGGTTGTTGGGTGCTCAAGAAGTATGGCAACGAGACCTACCCTAGCTCCACAGGTCAGCCCAAGGAAAAGAGTACTCCCGAAAAAGGATGCTTCATGCTACAAGATCGTCCCCGTCCTAACACCTTTTCGTTGTTTCCTCTAGTCCCCGTTTTAAATGGCGAAGATGGTCAATAAAGGTGTCCTATTAAGTCTAATGAGTTGTTAAACCTATGGACTAAGTGTTTAAGTGTTTGAGTGCTTTATGCTTGCTCAAAGATGCCAAATGGGCTCAAAACCGAAATTGAAAGTTAAGTTCTTAGATTATTGAGTTATTGCATGTAAAGCATAAAGAACTTGAAATAACTTGCGGAATTGAAACCGATTATTTAAACCATTGAGATACCCGTGTATGCTTGCAACTATTAAAAATAAATGCTTGAGAAATGATAGCTTGCATGCAAAGAAATAACGAAAAAGCAAAAGATTTTACTTATGCCTCCACGGGCCTAAACTAACATTGGTTGTGTGAGATCTACTCTAAAAAAATTTAACCATTAGCATGCATGTAAGATATCCACAACTAAACCAGCTAAGCTATAAAGGAAAAACTGAAAAGTAACTAAGCTAAAACTGAAAATGAAAAACTGAAATGAAAGAGAAGGCAAGCCACTTGGGGACCCTCCTTTGGGCTTGCTTACAATCCTTTAGATAGAAGGAGAAAGAAGGAATTTTATTACCACTTTCAAAGGGGGTCTTTGGAGATGTGTTGTGACTGAAAACGGGCAACATGCACCCTTGACCTGGTGAAAACCTGCGAAAATCAGCAAGCTATTGCTTGCTGAAAATGCTGCAACACACTCACAAAAAGTTAAGAAAATTTATGTTTTGCAACAAAAATTTCCCACATATAAAAACCAAAATTATAAATTATTGAAATGACCTATCTAAGTGAGTTAGCAACCAAAATCTGAAATATGAAAGAACAGAGAAGCTAAATGGGAAAAGATCATGAAGTTTCAATGAGTGATGAGGGTAGATCCTTGCTCGAATCTATCCCAACAACCCTCTTTGAGATGACCTGCAAACTCCAAATAAAAGTGAGACAAAAGTAGATAATGAACTGCATGCACTAATAACATAACAAAGTTAGTCTCATTAGTGGATACAATGCATATAGGCTAGCAACTACACTATTGCTAAACCTAGCTAAGTAAACAAAATATACCCAACAAAACTACTCTATGTTACACAATAATATTTAAAGAATAGAAAAATATCACCTAACAATAAGATGGAACATCCAGACAAAGTCTAGTACTCCACAATTCCTCCAAAGCTCTTCTTTTATTACCAAGGGAAGAGGTTGTAGCAACAAAGTTGCTCAAAGCTCTTCAAGAACAAATGAAATGAAGCAAGATGACAATGAGAGAGAGAGAGGGAGATGGTAAGAAATTGGTAGCATAACAATACTCAAAAAAATGGTGATGAATGAAGGAGGGAAGGGTCTTACTTATAGCTTGAGAGGCAAAGAGACCCCTCTTGGATCTTTGCCAAGTGTCCAAATCCAAGCCACAGATGAGCCCAAGGAAGGAGGGCGCATAGCTTTTAGGGTTTCAATGAGAATGGAAGGTAGGAATGTGTGGCAGCGTGATGTGGAAGCATAGGAGGGGCGTATTGGCCAAGAGAAGGCCCACGCCTAGCTTTAAAAGCTAGTTTCCACTTTCAATTAAGATGTTTCTACTTTATTGCCAAAGACGGGCGCAAATCCCAAGGAGGGCGTGAGCATTCTTGGGGGAGTGTGCTTGAGTGTGTGAGACAAACTCTCAAGTGGGACGTGGGATGCATAGGGAAGGCACACCTCATGAGGGAGGGGCCCACGATTTGAAATAAAGTGAGTTACTAATTCTCACGTGGCAGGGGGGCACAATTCCCCATGGAGGCGTGGGGGTCTAAGTGAGAGGTGTGTCAAGGGGGTGAATTAAAGGTTGAGAAAGGAGTTGGGTAGGTTAGGAAACATCTCTCTCATCATTATTCACCTTTACTTTACTCCATTTGCTCATTAATTACAAAATTGACATTTTTCCCATGTCATGGGTTAGCAATTAAAACTGCTTTTATCTGACTAAGACTCCTATGTGGACCAACACCTAGTAAAACTTGTCTAACTGAGCTGAAACTCAGTCCAAGGGTGTAGGGGGTGTCATTCCATTTCTTTTGAACACAAGTACCCCTATCAAAAGCCCAAGGACCTAGTTTTTACAATCTTTATCAAAAATTAATTAATTAATTAATTAAAATTCCAAACTTAGGAAATTTTAATTAATTAAAAAAAAACTATCTAGACTCGACGGAATTCCGCGAAACTTTTTGAGTTGTCTTACATGGTCATTTACATCATTCCTAAACACTAGCTACCAGAGAATGACTTCATTAGAACGTCTTTCACCACTTTGGAGGATTTATTAATAGTGGGAGTGAAAAACTCAAGGAAAATTAATAAGGCTGGTTAGGCCAAATTAATAACCTGAGGATAAAAAACACTTAGTGAAAGGAACTCTCCTAATGAAGAAATCCTAAGGTAACTGACCTAACTATGATCCATGCAAACCTATTACATTATTAACCCACGCAAGGGTGCGGATATTCCATTTACAAAAATAAGTGCCGGGAGCAAAAATTGCCCTGTAGAACCAAAAAGTCTCTGACTTGTTTGCCTCTGATGATGCATATCTTTATGGTACATGGAGTTGTACCCCTAGTTGAATAGTGTTAATATTATGGTAGCTTCGGGAGGTATGAACCTCTATTGTGACCTATGACGATATTAGAATATTCCGGAAGGAAGCAAAGAAATGAAGGAAACCCTAGACAAGTTGTCAGCTGCAGAAATATATTTAAAATGAATTTATTAGTACCCAGAAGGAGAAGTCGGCCCCGGTAAAACTGCCCAGACTACTATAAATACAGGGCGCCAGTTCTCATTATACACATCTCAGCAATTGCAGAGAGAACTGGATCTGCACAGGTGCAGTAGCAGCTTGTGCGCAAGTCTCTGGGAAGGTGTGCGCTAGCCTCTGGGTGGGATTATCTGATCAACTTGGTTTCTATTCTTGCTTGGTGCATTAGCCTCTCTTGGCTATTGGATTGTTACTAGGATTCTCTTCTCTGTCAAGGTCAAGGTGCTCAGAGGGTGGCTTCGGCCTATGGTTGGGTGACGAGGGTATCGTCAATGGTAAAACGAGCACAATCTTCTATATTCTAACAGGTTATGGGCCCACACCCCCTTCATTCAGCCTAAAACGCTGGAAGGAAACATAACCGCTAGGATATTGAGCTCGTTCAAGAACTGTCGCTAGGGTTACTAGCAGGAGCAGCTTCCAAAACACTGCAGCTAGGGTTACTAGCAGAAGCAGTTGTAGAAACCCTAAATCTTCGATCCGGCACCTTGTGATGGAGCATCTCGCTCAAGAAGAAGATATTCAGATGCACCCTAACTCAACGCACCTCTTGGCTCTCTCAGAAGACAGAAATGACGAAGTTGAAGTTTTGGATCAAGGCATGACCAATTACTAGTCAACCGAAGACATGTGTGAAACAATCAGTGTTTTACACTACTCAGCACTTACTGGGACGATTGAAGATGACATGTGGATAATCGATAGTGGAGCTTCCAGGCACATGACGGGAGAACAAGCCAGACTCTCAAATCTAAATGAGAGAAAGACATCGTACAAAGTGGAGCTTGGAGACAAAAGCACTTACCCCGTCAAAGGATTTGGACAAGCCTCCGTCAAGTTGGAATCAGGTAATCATGTTCACATAAGCAATGTTTTATATGTACCTGGTTTAGAAAAGAATCTTGTATCGATATCATGTTTAGAAGATAAAGGAAACATAATAGCCTTCATGGATGGAAAGGTGTTATCATGGCATAAGAATTCCAGCATAGAGGATGCTAGGAGGAAGTCGTGAAGGAAATCTATATAGACTACTAGAACAAAATGAAGAAGCTCTAGTACATGACGAAGTCAACCCTAATGAGCTTTGGCATAGAAGGTACGCTCATATCAATTATCAAGCATTACCTTTTCTCAGAAAAATGGTTGAAGGAATACTAGAATTGAAATCTACACATGAAGGAATTTGCAAGGGATGTGCCCTTGGGATGAATATCAAGAAACCATTCCCAAGCAACAACAACAGATCCAAGGAAATCCTAGATCTAATACACTCAGATGTTTGCGGTCCAATGCTAGTCAGATCTCTAGGAGGATCTCTTTACTACGTAATTTTCATAGATGACTATTCAAGAAAGACGTGGGTATACCTACTAAAGACAAAAGACGAAGTATTCAACAAGTTCCAAGAATTCAGGGTAGAAATAGAAAACCTCACGAAAAAGAAGATCAAGACATTAAGAACAGATAATGGAGGAGAATACACCTCGAAGGAGTTCGTTGCATTCTGCAAATCGACAGGGATTAGGAGGGAGCTGACTGTTCCTCATAATCCTCAACAAAATGGTGTAGCAGAAAGAAAGAACAAATCTATCGAAGAAACCGTAAAAGCCTTATTGAATGATCAAGGTCTATCCATGTTCTTATGGGGAGAAGCAGCAATGACAGCAATATATGTGTAGAACAGAAGTCCTCATCGTATATTGAAGGACATGACACCAGAGGAAGCCTTCTCAGGTAAGAAACCTAACGTGGAAAACCTAAGAATATTTGGATGTCCAATTTACTCTCATATTCCCAAGGACAAAAGGAATAAACTAGAACCCTCAGGAAAGAAGGGAATATTCGTGCGATATAGTGATTCATCCAAGGCCTATAGAATATATATTCCAGAACAACACAAGATCGAAGTTAGCAGAGACGTAACATTCAATGAAAGGATGGCCTTCAGGAAATCCATCGAAGAAATTACAGAAGAAGAAGAGCTTGAAGAACCTAATGAAGAAAACACAAAAAACGAAAATAACGAAAAGAATCAACCTGATCATCCTATGGAGCCATGTGAAAACACTGATTCAGATATTGTACCAAAGACCAAGAAATGACCAGCTTGGCTTGAAGCTACATTACAAGACGCAGAAAGACTCAAGGTTCCAGAAGGAACATCCAGGAAGAGTAAAAGACTGAAAAGATTCTCAAGTTATGCAGCATACATGACGAAGCTTCTAGATGAAGAACCTACCACATTTGAAGAAGCAGTTCAAAAGGGATAGTGGAAAGAAGCTATGACGGAAGAGCATCAATCTATTATGAAAAATGAGGTATGGGAAATTGTACCTAGACCTAAAGAAAAATCCGTCGTAACCTCAAAATGGGTATACAAGATCAAACATGCAGCAGACGGAAGCATGGATAAATACAAGGCAAGATTCGTGGCCAGAGGGTTCTCCCAGAAGGAGGGAGAAGATTACGACGAAACCTTTGCTCCGGTGGCTAGGTATACCTCCATCAGAGCTATCATATCTCTTGCCGCTTCCATGGGATGGAATCTACATCAGATGGATGTGAAGATAGCTTTCCTCAATGGAGCTATTGAAGAAGAAGTGTATATTGAACAACCTCAAGGATTCGAGGTACATTCCAGAGACACTCACGTTTTCAGATTGAAGAAAGCTCTATATGGACTCAAGCAAGCTCCAAGGGCTTGGTATGCCAAAATCGACAGCTATCTAACAAGACTTGGTTTCTCCAAGAGTCATGCAGATTCAAACCTTTATTACAAAGTCGTGGATAATGCACCTGTGATTCTACTATTATATGTTGACGATATATTCATAACAGGTGAAGAATCTTTCATTATCCAATGCAAGAAGGAATTAGCTTCTGAATTTGATATGAAAGATCTAGGTCTCATGCATTATTACTTGGGACTAAAAGTATGGCAGAAGTGTGGTGAAGTATTCCTTGGACAAGGAAAGTACGCAATAAAGATTCTTCAGAAGTTTGGAATGATGGACTGTAAGTCCATGGACACTCCTATGAATGCGGATATAAGAAAAGTGAAAGTCCCAGATTCCGTTCCAGTAGATCCATCTCTATATCGACAGCTAATTGGATCATTGATGTATTTGGTAAATACTCGACCAGATATTTGCTTTGTTGTAAATACATTAAGTCAATTCTAGGTGAAACCTAGACAAGAGCATTGGATAGCTGCAAAGCATGTCCTAAGATATATTCGTGGGACAATAAACTATGGCTTGAGATATATCGCATCCAGTGATATCCAACTTCATGGATTCACAAACTCTGATTGGGTAGGAAGTGCAGAAGATAGAAAGAGCACTTCAGGTATGTGTTTCAGCTTGGGCTCCGCTATGATATCTTGGGGCAGCAGGAAACAGAAGTCTGTCGCACTCAGCATAGCAGAAGCAGAGTATATGGCAGCATGTGAAGCATGCACAAAAGCAGTATGGCTAAGAAAGTTAATCTTCGATTTATTTGATCAGATTCCAGAATCGACCATAATATATTGTGATAATCAAAGTTGTATAAGATTATCAGAACATCCAGTGTTTCATGAAAGGTCGAAACATATTGAGATCAAATACTACTTTATTTGAGATAAAGTCCAGGAAGGAGAGGTAAAGCTCGAGTATATCCCCACTGATGAGCAGATAGCAAACATCCTGACAAAACCTCTATCCAGAATTAAGTTTGCATATTTCCGAGAGAAGATTGGGATCGTGGAAATAACTCCCTTAGCTGAAAGGGAAGACTCTCCAAGTTAGGAGAAAGCACTGAAACATATTATTGAAAAACATTTATTTTGTGACTAAATGACTCTCCAGATTAGGAGGGAGCACTGAAAATATTATTTACCTTTGTAATTGAAAAATAGTCCAGATTGGACAAATTCTTTCCTGTTCAGAAAGTGGATTGAGATTTCTGACGGACAATGACTTCCCATTGTGGTTAACATGGGAGGTAGTCTGATTGTCGATGTATCATAGACAGCGACTTCCCATTGTGGTTAACATGGGAAGTGGTCTAGGGCAGTCTGTCTTCTTGAGGGTTACTCAAGAAGACTGGCCCTCCTTGCCGAATAGCGATTTCTCATTGTGGTTAACATGAGGAATGGTCTGTTTTGGAGGTTGATACAGGACAGTCTTTTCCTCTTGTGGTTAACGGAGGAAATGGTCCGGACAGTCATTCCTTAGGGTTTATACATTCTCCCCAGGGTGCACTTTGATTAGTGTAGGAGGAATGGCCCAAGGTGGGGAATGGTCCAGGCTCAGCAATCAGGGACGGTCATTCCTTAGGGTTTATACATTCTCTCCAGGGTGCACTTTGATTAGTGTAGGAGGAATGGCCCAAGGTGGGGAATGGTCCAGACTCAGACATTCCTTAGGGTTTATACATTCTGTCCAGGGTGCACTTTGATTAGTGTAGGAAGAATGGCCCAGGGTGAGGAATGGTCCAGGCTCAAAAATTAGAAACAATCCTTCTTCCTTGTTTGAGAAGAATAGGGCAGATAGCCCATTGCTAATGTTCTATACTGAGGGCAGATATTCTTTCATATCTCACAAACGTGAGTGAAATATTGGCCCAGATGATTCAGTTTATTTTTAACAATATTTTCTGTGCAGGTTGGCATCAGATGATTGTTATGGAGACTGCTTGTCTCCAAACAGTAGAGATATACTACTGTGGTGGATTTGTTCCACTATTTGTGACTATGTGTCACAGTTTGAGTAGTTGCGTACTACCTTGAATAAACACAGGTGTGTTCTATCAATTGATATTGTACCAATTGTCATAGGAGATTATCCAGTTGGATAATAATGATGGTGCTCGTGTTGCTACCAATTGAATGGTCTGTTGTGCTCAAGGCCATACCTGCCTAGCTAGGAGGCAGTGTTAATATTATGGTAGCTTCGGGAGGTATGAACCTCTATTGTGACCTATGATGAGATTAGAATATTCCGGAAGGAAGCAAAGAAATGAAGGAAACCCTAGACAAGTTGTCGGCTGCAAAAATATATTTAAAATGAATTTATTAGTACCCAGAAGGAGAAGTCG
>ML786595.1:757158-773670 GCA_009831015.1 Picea engelmannii | reverse complement strand
CTTTGGCCATTGATCATTCTACTCATCAAGAGCATGTGGGTGTCATGCGTGGTGAGCACTTGGAGAGACCACATCTTGAGGGGAGTCTACCTTGTGTCACACAGGTGGATATGGGACCCCGGTATCATATGTAGTTAGATTCAATTATTGCTTGAGGACAAGCAATATTTCGGTAGGGAGGACTATAATGTCCCCATTTTGGGACATTATAACATTACAACATTTTAGAGTGTTATGCCTACCCGAGTAGCCAGATAGGGGTGACAGAGAGTTCGGGAGATATTGAGGGGTTTATTTGGGCCCGACTTGCATCGATCATCATCAGGATCCATTCCACAAAGCTGGGCTTTGGTTTCGTTGCATTCCGACGATTTCCGTAATTTTGAGTTATTATGGATCATATCTTAATTAAATTCACTAAGAAGGTCATAATGGGCATATTACTTGGAGAAACCTCTTAGTGTAATAGTTCATCAGAATCGGGAGGAAGAGCACTACAGGATAAGATGAGGAGAAGTGACTTTCAATGGTCGGAGAAGCCATCAGGATGGATAAATCACTTTTTAGAGGTAAAATGGTTAATTAATTAATTAAGTGATTTAATCAAGGAATAATAAAATAAAGTAAAAGTCACTTGGAGGGAAAAGGTCAACAACGAATTAGGGTTTCGAGAAGCTATAAAGGAAGGGTAAAGAAACCTAATTCATTATGCATTGTTATGATTTGATGTTGAGAGTTCCCAGAGGAGGAGGAGAGCCGACCTTACTGTTTTGTGGATTTCTGGAGGAAACCACCACCATTGATCGGTTTCGGTGTTGAGAGACACACCCTAGCCCATCGAAGATACCATCCAGGTATTTCACTGTATTTTTCAGGAGTATCCATTGCAGAGTGCGCAGCTCAGCCAGTCAGGGCGCAAGTCAGTATGAGGATTTGGAGAGCTGCACGAGATCCGTATCCAAATTGCAGTTTCCTTCCAACCTATTTGAGATCTAGCCAGGGTGCTTCTATTGAGCCAACTATTGTCAGATTATGACGGTGGAATCTTGCAGATCGATTCATTCATCCATTTAGGGCGCAGCTCTTCCAGACAGACATTTGATGTTGCATGCAGAGTATCAGAGCAGATCCAGACAAATCCTTCCGACCCATTTCCTTATTTGGCGAGACGATCGTTTTGAGCCATATAGCAGCAGATTCCATTGGTGGAATCCTTTGGGGTGCATCTAGTGCTCCAGGAGGTGCACAAACCCCCAGGGGTCCAGATCCAGTGCCTCAAAGATCAGATTCGAGATACGGCACTCACCCATTTTAGTCTAGAGGCCAGGGCACTTCTTTTGGAGCAGTTTCCAGCGTATTCCGACAGTCTGAACTTCCGGACGGGTTTTCCAACTGGTAGCGGTTATCGTACTTCGTCGGAAATCGCATATTTTTGTCGATCTATCCGTGCATGCATCATATATGCTATCATCTTCTGATCAAGGGTATTTTTATGTTATTAGATTGCATTCCAGTACTGATCCATGAGATCTGGTTGACATTTATATTCTATATTTCCAGTAGCCTATTGTATTTCCATGCTCGAACCGTATAATACATGATATTGGGCAGTTGATGTTCTTTACCTCTGCATGCATCCTTTATATGTTGTTTAAACCATAAATATGCAACATGCACATGCAATAACCAACATGCACATACAATAACCCACATGCACATGCAATAACCATCAAGATCTCAAACATACAACTGAAACGCATCCAGAAACCCCCAGTGTATCAGATCTGCAAGACAAAATAATAGATCAGTAGCAAATATCTTGATCAGCGGGATCAGGGATATTTCATCTACTAGGGGTCCCTTGAAGAGTCATCGTACATTCCTGATCATACTTATCACCTTTCATACTTCTTTCCTTCCGTCTCCTTGTCTTTTGGGATTTCCGGGTGTACCCAAGAAAGGATTGTACCTCATTTCATGGGAAGAAGAGGCTAAAGGCCCAGAGGGGAAAGTACCTGGCAAAAGATAAAAGCCAAACATAAAACCTTTCATATGCTCGCCCAAGAGGTCTTGAGAAACAATGAATCGTTATCTCTTAAAAGTATAAGACCTACAAAAGCATAATTTCACATTTATAGATGTCTCGCTTGTTGAGGGATCTACACAAGTGCGTTACAAGCTAGATTATACCCCCATGGCACTCTGTGTACCTCTCCCTTCAAGTGACTTTGTGGTATTGCCCCCCAAGCTAATCGATTAACTATCAGGAGTACCCAGCATTTGGACCTTAATTGATTAATCAGTGGCAATAAATGGGCTTGGAAAAATGTTGCATCGCCGACGAAGGGTAGCAAACCCTCTACCAAGGCAACCATAAATGAGACAATACAAACCCTTGTATGTCAGGAACCCCATGCCCAGATGTTTACCCCACTCCACTTCACACTCACATATGGCTTAGATGGGTTTCTCTCGGGAAACACCTTGGACCTGGGAAATGTTTGACCCAATAGGATCCCTTGACACCCCTCCCACACCTAAGTTTAACAAATTGTATAACATCCTTGAGCATTTGTTTAGTTTGAAAACGGGGGCTTGATGCACATATTCAGGTGTTTTGATTAATAGATGTGGCTTACTTGTCATGATACTTGTAACTCATGGACCACTGGAGGGTGTATTTGTTTTCCTTTGCAGGACCTTACCCAATGGACCAGTGTTCATGAGGAGATGATTAGCTCGGACATTCATGAAGGCTTAAAGCCCAAAGATGGATGCAAAGACCCCATGCCGGGGGCAAGATCGTGATGGCCAGTTTGCATAGTAAAGCAAGAAGACGTTGCCTTTGGAGGCAATCTAGCGAGCCTAGACAATGAGTTAACAGCGACTCACACCTGGAAGTTAGCCCTTGGAGGCCTTAGATCTCACCCTGGTAGCCCATGAGGTCACCTAGAGCTAGGGTTTGATACTTGGAGATGTTGGTTGAGAGTTTTGGCAGGTGTGGCATGGAGGCTGGCCTTTGGAGGCCCAACGTTCCACTAGACAACCTCAATGTCTCCTTGAGGAGGCCTAACGTCACCCTAAGAGGGATGATGTCACCCTCTTTAGGGTTATTTTGTAAAGAATTGATTTTATTTTTAATTTTAATGAGCAAATTCACATGTAGGCTCAGTTTTATGAAAAGCCACAACTGTTGGGTAAATTAACCCAGGATTTTCCATATAAATATGGCTAGCAAACTTTATTTTTCATCATAACTCTCCCCATTGAGAGAGGGGACTGAAATTTGCACCCTCTCTGGGGTTACTTCGCTGAAATAGTGAGGCACACTTGCCTTGGAGGCTTGCTACTTGCACCTTGGATTTTTTTTGGTGAAGTTTTCTTGGCAATCTAGGGTTTTGTTGCTTAATTATTCTTGGTGAAGAAAGTAAATCTGCAAATCTCATTTTATGCTAAATGTTTATGGTATATTTTCTTATTCATGTTGAAGATTATGAAATTGCTTGCTTGCAAACCCTATGAGTAAGGAACATAAGGTGTTTCTTCCTTGCTCTTTATTTGCTAAACTTTCTCAAAGAGATCTTGTCTAGACAAACTTCTAGAGCCCTAAAGTGCTAGCACTTTAGAAGCCTTGTCTAGTCATTGTTGCATTAAATATATTTCAATAGTCTAAGAAAGAGGAAATCGCTAGGGCCTAGAAGTGCCTACTCTCTAGCTAAATTTACCTTTTAAAGCTTGATTCTTAGAGGACTTAAGGTGCTACTCCTCAAGATCCACTTTATCTTTTCCTAGACAAGCATAATCATTGTTATTTCTCCAAGTAAGTGTGTTAAATCTATTGACTCCATAAACCCTTGAAGGCACTAATCTCATCTCTCTTTTGTTGGAAGATTGATCAAACACTTTTACACTCTCTTCTTTGAATCTTTTGCTAACTAATTCTAACACTAATTTAGCCTAGATCACTAACTTTATTGCTGCTGTTATAAATGTTTACTACAGCCATCTAATAGCAGCAAATTTTATGGATAATTGATCGTAAATGCTAGCTAAACACTTCAGAAATTGCTTGTGACAAGTTATTATCATTCTCAATAGTAAATGCTATCTTTTCATTGTCTTTTCAAGCTTTTCTAAGGAGTATTTGTTGCAGCTGTTACATTTTATCAATTGTTGTTGTAAACTTACTGACTGCTGCAATTTCATATCAGCTAGTACTTATTGTCATTGTCTATTGTCTACTGAGGTATTATTATCATATTTGTACTTGGGATTAGTGGATATGCATGCTATATTGTCTTGTTCTTGGCAAGTACATCAAGCACTTCATTAACCTCAATTTTTAGACATAGACTTAGTTACTTTGGTAACCAGTGAGAGGGGGGAATATATCTAGACCATAACCATCATTTTCCAACCCTTTAGGTTACCGGGGACGCCTCCCTTGGGGTAGACCTTGCCTATCCCTTAAAAGTGGGGACTTCATATTAAGGTGACAATGATAGGATATCTTGTTTGTTACGCCAATCTCCCTTACTTGCCTTGGGCTTTGGACAAGTACAGATTGTGCGATAACATTTTTGTCGCTGTTGTCGAGGAAGATTTGAGTCAGTTTTCCTCAACAACACATCTTTGGTAAGGATTTCCTCAAAGTATTTTTACTTTACAAGCTTACCTGGCGACTCCACTGAGGGTGATTCCCTCAGTTCCTTTGCTAATCTTAAAAGGATTATCTAGCGACTCCACTGGGTGACAACCCATAAAAACCAACCATGCCTTATCCGTGGGATCCAGATAAAATTTTCAGACCTTTGGACATGGGTGAAATCCCTGGTTACCCTCAACAGATGCCTCCTGAATGCAACCCAAAGTGAGTGCCCAAGTTTTTCGGTAATGATGAGGATACTGCCAAAAATCATATGATGGATTTCAGGGCGTTTTTTCAATTGAATCTGGTGGATGATGAAGCTGAATATTTGGTGATGAAACTTTTTTTGACCACTCTTTATGACGATGCTAGAATATGGTATGATGGTCTCCCTGATGGAAGCATCAAGACCATGGAACAACTTGAAGAGATATTCATGAACAAATGGTCACTTCACCAAATGTTCCCCTCCTTGAATGTTGAAGACATTTCGGGGTATCCAAATTATTTTCCTCCTAGATTGGTGAGAAAGTGTCCAAAATTCAATGGAGACCCACTCTTGGCCATTACTCGTGTTGATAATTTCTTAAGGTATGTGTCAGAGAGCAGTGTAACACATCAGGATGTACAAATAAGATTGTTTTTTCTTTCGCTAGACACAAGGCAAAGAGAGTGAGAGAAACATATTCTTAATCCAAAGAGTGCGTCTTCTCTTACAATTCTCATTGAGGAGTTCCCCAAGGAATGGATACCAAAGATACAAGACTATGGAGAATATTTCCACAAGAAAGGACCATGTTCTATCCCTATTGAGGAAGATGAAGAGAAGATCCGTGACAAGGGTCACCAATCCTTCGAAGAGGAGAAAGAGGTTCCTCATGACTCTAATAATGGACGAAATACTGAAGAGGTGAGTCATGAGGATGAAGTACCAATGTCTGCTCCTTTGCCTCATGAAGTCATCCAAGCCTCTAGTCTTCCTCCACAAGGTGTGGTCAGTCATTTTCCTTTTCAGGTTTTTGATGATGCCTTATTCTGTGACTTGGAAGGTGAAGGAGTATTTGGAGAATCCTTCAATGTACCAGACCCTTCATGTTATGATAAAGGTAATGATGTGATTGACAATATTGATGAGCTCATACATGTTGGGAGACGTAAGTGGGATGTGGTTGGTCATGATGAAGATCCCATTTACGATGTTGAAGGTCATTTTCAATTATTGCCTTTACAACAACCATATCTGATTGCTACTAATCTAGATGTTTGGCAACAAGAAGATGACATGATTACGAATTTGTTCCAACCACCCAGCGATGACCTTTTGCAATACTCTCATGATGATATTTGGTCATGCCCTAAAGAGTTCAATGCTTATTCTTTGGCGCACTTGGATTTATTCTATGAAGATGATTTTCAACCACCGTTGTGCTCAGATTTTGATAAAGGTGAGGACATAGTTTGCCTGAAGCAGGATACTTGTGATGAGGTTTTCCATCTCCCTTCGTTTCCTTTATCCCGCTATGTCACTAAGGATGCAGTTGGGAAACACGTTTCTCGTCTAAAGTTTTCTCCAGGGAAAAGCTTTTTCTTAGAATTTAAGGGTTGGTTGAATGCCTTAAGAAGAAGTTTCATATTATCTCAGTCTTTTAACTTTCCCCTAAGAAATTGTCAGTCATCCTCTAGATTCTTGTTCGCCCCCTCTCTAACCTCGAGGAGTGATGAGGTCTAGGGTAGTCAACCTTTAGACTCTTTGAATCAACCTCTCGAGTCTTCGACCTTTCATGACCCTTTTCAGAGATGGATCAAGCGCTTTTCTGGGAATGTGACTTGGCATAATTTTGTTCCTCCCTCCCACCTCCATGAGTTAGATTTTACGATTCCTTATGATATGATGCATGCTCTAACTCATGTTATTTTTTTGCTTAACTTATCATTGTTTTAGTTTATAATGAAGCACAGAGGCAGGTATTATGATATATTGCTAGGATGGTTTCACTGGTTATATGATTATACCTAGCATTCAATTAACAAGTAAGTATAGTTAGGGTAGGCATTTGCGTTCCATTGAATATATTGTGCATGTCATGCTAGTATAGTTGCATTTTCATATTTGCTTTATTACATTTGTATATATTGTATGATCATGATTACATGTTAGAATAGAGATATTGCAAATTTTCTTTTCAACATTTGCTTTTTCATTTTGATTTTTATCAGATATGGACAAAGGGTGATAGTACCACCCTAGATACTCTGATGCATTTTCTTGAGTGTGTAGAACACAGGTTATACCAGAGATGCTGAGGTTCTCATGCACTCTACAGTGAGCACATGTCCCTGAGTAGGAGCCAGATGTTACTCCCAACCTAGGGGTAACTAAGGAGATTGTGTCTCGAGGCCCACAGGTTGTAGACATGGAGTGTCGAGAGCCAGATGAACAAAGCATAGCCCCGGAGAGCCCTTCCTTTCGATTGATGCATTCTACACATCACCACCAACAACAACATCGGCCTAGTCCCAGAAGGCAATGGGTCTTGCTCCATGAGGTAATGATTCTGAGTATCATGGTAAGTGTCACTCTAATAATTAAAGCATTTGAACATGTTGCAAAGAATCTTTCTTGATTACAGAACGTTTGCTTGGAATTTATACTCTTTGCCTTATTTAACCCTGGTGGGTGTCATGTTATCCTAGTAAGTTGGTCACCCTCTGGAATAGGGTGCTACTAGGGGTTCCTTGAAGAGTCATCGTCCATTCCCGACCATACTTATCACCTTTCATACTTCTTTCCTTCTGTCTCCTTGTCTTTTGGGATTTTCAGGTGTACTGACCCAAGAAGGGATTGTACCTCATTTCATGGGAAGAAGGGGCTAAAGGCCTAGAGGGGAAAGTAGCTGGAAAAAGATAAAAGCCAAACATAAAACCTTCCAGATGCTCTCCCAAGAGGTCTTGAGAAACAATGAACCATTATCTCTTAAAAGTATAAGACCTGCAAAAGCATAATTTCACATTTATAGATGTCTCGCTTGTTGAGGTATCTACACAAGTGCGTTACAAACAGTTTATACCCCCATGGCACTTTGTGTACGTCTCCCTTCAAGTGGCTGTGATACTGCCCCCGAAGTTAATCGATTAACTATTGGGACTGTTATCTATCAAGTTGCACTAGGATTGACTTGCAATTGAGCCGCCAAAGATTCAGCAATCAGTTGCTCAAAGTTCAAAGTTCAGAAGTCTAGCCGATCAAATTGACCACCTTTTTTCGTATTTCCATCCTCTGTGGGGCATTGTAATAAGATGAGATTAGCATGATGAATTTGTAAAAGGCTTGGCCTCCTAAGACTTGATCATGAGTACATACTCTAGAGTGTTTTTTTTCACTTGTTAATTATTTCTTGCCTAAAATTCATTTTAGGCGAGTTATAATTTCTAAGTTTTTTCACTAAAATACCTCCAAAGCTAGGGTATGTTACTAATGGTTAGGCCTTAGCTTGGTTACCCAAGTCTAGTGTCTAAAATGTTTATATTACCATGCTAGGTCATCCTTTTGAGTCATATGGAAATTGTGCTAACTCCCCCTAGGATTTTTTATTGTTTTCAGTCAATTAAAAATTTCCTGCAAACTGAGATATTTTCACTGTAAATAAGTCATAACTTAAAAAAGTGGTACTTGGAGGCATTATATGCCTTGGGGGTATTCGTTTTTACACTGAGAATACCCACTTTACCTAAGTATCCACTTTGTGGGTGAAATTAGAGATTTTTGATCACTTAAAATTAATTTTACTCAGAAAAAGGGTCATAAAAGACAAATAAAAGGAAAAATCAGCAATCCTCAAATCAAAGAAACATGTTTTCCTTCTCTCTATAGTCTACTCAAGTGATGGCAAGTTGTCTCAAGTGGAAAGCGACTTAATTGGAAGAGAGTTGTCATGAGTTGGACATCCAAGAAGGAAAGGCGCACTTCTTATTTGGTCACGCTTTTTCTCTTTGGAAACATCTTCCTCATCCTTAAGTTGAGTCACTGTTCTAGATGGGAAACATTTCCTTTCACGTTTGGGGAAGGAAACATCTCTCCCATGCTTTAGAAACATCATGCTTTCATGGTTAAGATGTGTTGATTTTTCAATAAGCTAGGTTAAGCATGAAGTTCATTCCATTTTATCATTTAACTTAACCATAGACAATAATGTTTGCAGCAACCAAGATCACAAGAAGAAACACCATGCACAAGAACACAAGAAGTATCCTGGGAAACCCTTCTCAACAAGGGAAGAAAACCAGCCAAATCCTTTGTTATATTCTTCAAGAGAAATACCTTCACCACCAAGAAAGACCTAGCACACAAGAGGGTGCTCAAACCCTAGAAGACTAGTGCCCAAGAGAGGTGCACACCTTTTCCCAAGTAGATGTACTTGCTGAAATTTCCAAACTCACAAGAAAGATATGTTTCCACAATGGGGATTTTACCTTTACTTATACTAACCTAAACCTGTCAACAGAAGTGTCTATTGGCACAACAGGGCCAACCTCACTAGCTCATAATATAATCATTATTATTATTATTATTATTAACCAAATTAATTATCTTTTACATTTATTATTAATCACATTAAGGTGGGGCCGACCTGTACCCTTTACATAATAATTAGGGTTACAGGCAGGTCTGACTCTTGAACAATATATAGCAAAGGATCTGATACACCCACTAGTGCTCATCCACTAGGGGCACATCCATAGGGATGTCATATCTCTAGCTCACTGCATTACACAGAAGAACCAGATCTACACATGTTCACATGTGCTTGTCCACAGGCACGTCCACTCTACAGATCTTCTTTCCCACTGTCTCACACAGGAGAATCATCTGGAGTTTTCTCGTCAATTCTGCTGCTCAGAGGATGCTAACACATCATCTTCATCTCTGTTCACATGACGATGCACCCAGCACTTTGGGATTTCACACGTTCACCTTGTGCTCAGCCACAGGCACGTCCAACTCAACAGATCACCTTTTCCACTGGATAATCATTTGGAGTTCTTCTCAACTCTTTGAATGGAGGAGGTCATCTCTACGTTCCTAGCTCTATCTCAGGAAGGAACCACATACCCTTCTTAGGGGCTTTCTCTCAGGTTTGTAAGCTGAGAGAAAGACTTACATAGCTGCAATGATCCACACCTCACAGGTTTGTAAGTTGTAGAATGTCTCACATAGCTGTATTCATCAACAAGATGACCCACCCTTGTGATGGGGAAACATCACGCTTTTTCCTTGGAGATAACTTGCCCTCCTTCTTGGGAATCATCACTCTCTCATGCTATATAAGAAAGTCAACCTCTCCATTGTAGACTAGATGGAGCTTGGGGAAAGAACTTGGCTATTGTAATGCTATTTTGTACACTATTTCAAGAATAAATAAAGAAGACTTTAGAGGCCATATGGTGTATGGTGCTACATGTGTGGATCCTTGAATGTTCTATTATGCTTTGAGGTAACTTGTATTGATTTATATTTTGCATATCTACTCTTTCTAAGGCCCTTGAAGGTGTGTTTCCACACAGTAGGGTAAGATCTAATTAGCCAGTTTGCTCTTAGATTTTACTATTTTCTTACATATCAAGATTTTAAACTTGCATACTTTTCATATGAACTAATATGCTTCTTTGAGTTTTCTTGTGTAGGAAGTACCTTCTTCTAACAAAGTGTTTGCAAAGTAGAATAAGCCTTTTTACAGATTGCCAAAACTTGGAGAGGTGGTTGATTGGATCACATCCATCACGTGTTCCAAGGCATAGGCAAACAGTAGTCTCTCTATCATTCACCAAAAGACTCCATAGCCCAAGGAATCGATTCTTGAAGAAAGACTTTCTCTCTCTCAACCTTTCAAAATCTCTTTTTCTCTTGGTTACTTTTGGTTGCATGCAAATCTTTAGATCTAACTTTCTTTTTTAAATCTTTAAAATCTAAGTTTGCATGCATAAGAAAAGTTAGATCTACTTTACCTTTAGAAGCTTTATCATCTCATTAAGATCTAGCTTGTAATCTAGCTTTAGCTTACTTTTTAAAAGGCAAATCTTAAAGCTAAAGGTAGTTTTCATTTCTTAAGTCTTCTAAAGCTATATCTAGGCATCTCTTTAATATTGTTTGTTGTTTTATAACAGCAAGTAATATCATTGAGAAAGGGGCTTTATTTTCTTGCTTTGTCAGATTCTAATCGCCAGTTTAGTATTCTTTTTTAATTTGAATATTTTTGCAAACTTTGGACATCAACTAATAGCTTTTCGGCCATCTTTTGCCCAACTAACTTGTTGTTTTGAGCAGGTTTACGAACATATAAGGAGAAACTCTAACCGGTTTTTTGAAGATTTGGAGCATCCGGGACACCCAGAAGTACCCCTTCTTCAATAAACTTATCTGGAAACCTTGTGAAGACTTGTGATCCCCCGAATGAATGATCACAAGTCGTACCCAAAGAAAAAAGTGTAACCGAAGTAATAAAATCATTGGGCTATACATAGCCCAATTTTCATCTCTCCTGGGGGATTGGTGTCTTGTGGCGTGATTGTTCATTTTTGCTTCAAGTTTCTGATACCTTCAATTTTTTATCTAAGCTAAAACAAACTTTAAAAATTAACCCACAGTACCGCATAACAATAGTTAGTTTCAATTTCATAGATTAGATTAATTTAAATTTTATTTTATTTTTAGATTAGATTTCAATTCCAACATTTATTTTCTGTCATTTCAAATTTCCCCTCAGCTCCCCGGTGTATGCTCTGAACCCTTGCGAGCCTAGCTCGACCTGGGGAACTCATCAAAATCGAGGCTGGTCAATGTGGAGTAGTTTAATTAGGGAAATCTTTAAGTTGTTATTGCTTTGATTGGAAACCGCAGAGAGATTGAGTGTGAAGTCAGACAGGAACTTTGAGATCTAGGTTATCCCCGTGTTGGACATCCAACATCTCTATTGAACTTGTTGGTGAAATCATTTGGGCTTCGGCAAGTTCTCAGCAAATTCCAATTTGAGGGATAGCCTCTAAGAGGCCACACCTAGATTAGATTTGTTTTCTTGTATCACTCTGTACACACACTGCACACTCAAGAGTTGGCTTGCAAACACGAGAGCCACTTCACAATAAATCTAACAACTTAAGCAACTCATTAATAAATTAAAATTTACCAAGAGCATTTCTCAACACATTTCAACAGCATTTGGTTATCTCGCAACAATCTATTTGGCACTGGTCTAATATCTCCATATAAGGTTTTTGTCGTCATGTATGTTGCTAGTGTAGATCTTGTATCTTTCTCTTGTTTCATAATAAAATCCTAGAATAATAATTGTGCTTAGATTTAGTTTGATCCTTAGATTCTTTTATTAAGGACTACCCCCCTTGGCTTCGCTAGGAGTTGGCCTAGACGGAGGAGTTGAGGATCGGGTGACAGCACCTTGACTCGAGACTTGCCCCCAAGGACACACCCAGTGGATTAAAGTTTTTCCACGTTACCCAAGAGGTGTGTATAAAGGTGAACAGGGAGTACTCAGCATTTCAACCTTAATTAATTAATTAATGGAAATAAATGGTCTTCGAAAAATGTTGCATCGCGGATGAAGGGCAACACACCCTCTACAAAGGCACCCATAAATGAGACAATACAAACCCTTGTATGTCATGAACCCCGTGCCCAAATGTTTACCCCACTCCACTTCACACTCACACATGGCGTAGATAGGTTTCTCTCGGGAAACACCTTAAACCTGGGAAATGATTGATCCAATAGGATGCCTTGATACCCCTCCCACACCTAAATTTGACAAATTGTATAACATCCTTGAGCATTTGTTTACTTTGAAAAGGGGGGCTTGATGCACATGTTCGGGTGTTTTGATGATTAGATGTGGCTTACTTGTCATGATACTTGTAACTCAAAGACCCCTGGAGGGCGTATGTGTTTTCCTTTGTAGGGCCTTGCCCAGTGGACACCATGCGGAGATGATTAGCTCAGACCTTCATGAGGGCTTAAAGCCCAAGGATGGATGCAGAGACCCCATGCCTGGGGCAAGATCGTGATGACCAGTTTGCACAGTGAAGGAAGAAGACATTTCCTTTGGAGGCACTCTGGCAGGCCTAGACGATGAGTTACCAGCTCCTCACACCTGGACGTTAGCCCTTGGAGGCCTTAGAGGTCACCCTAGTAGCCCATGACGTCACCTAGAGCTAGGGTTTGATACTTGGAGATGTTGGTTGAGAGTTTTGGCACATGTGGCATGGAGGTTGGCCTTTGGAGGCCCAACGTTCCACTAGACAACCTCAACGTCTCCTTGAGGAGGCCTAATGTCACCCTAGGAGGGATGATGTCACCCTCTTTAGGGTTATTTTGTAAAGAATTGATTTTATTTTTAATTTTAAAGAGCAAATTGACATGTAGGCTCAGTTTTATGAAAAGACACAACTGTTGGGTAAATTAAGCCAGGATCTTCCATATAAATATGGTTGGGAAACTTTATTTTTCATCATAACTCTCCCAATTGAGAGAGGGGACTGAAATTTGCGCCCTCTCTGGGGTTACTTGGATGAAATAGTGAGGCGCACTTGTCGTGGAGAATTGCTACTTGCACCTTGGATTTTTTTTGGTGAAGTTTTCTTGGCAATCTAGGGTTTTGTTGCTTGATTATTTTTGGTCAAGTAAGTAAATCTGCAATTCTCATTTTATGCTAAATGTTTATGGTATATTTACTTATTCATGTTGAAGATTATGAAATTGTTTGCTTCCAAAACCTAGGAGCTATGTTACCAAATCCAACCCCTCTAGATGTTGGATCCACGGATCCGCATTTAGAAACCAGATCCGGATCCGCCTAGAAACGGCTAGGATCTGCTAGCAAGACGTTTCCATTTGCATCAAAAACAGATCCCACCTTTTGGAAACGCATCCCGGTTTTTGTGGACCCCACACACGCGGATCCCAAAGGGTTTTCAGCGTAATTTATACAATTAAATTATTAATGCATTGTGTTTGCTTTTATACAATTAAATTATTAATGCTTAAATTATTTATACTTTTAACATTTAAGCAAACAGTGAAATACCTCTCCAACTCAATCTTAGTTTCAGTTTTAATGTTGTGATTCATGAATGGTTTTGATTCTTAACTTTGAATATATATTTTAAAATTTTTTAAATATTATTATATTTTTTCTACGTGGCGTTTCCTTGCCGTATCCGGATCCTGGCTTTTCAAAAATCTGGTGGATCTGTATCCGGATCCGTATCTGTTTCCTGGTAACTTAGCCTAGGAGTAAGAAACATAAGGTGTTTCTTCCTTGCTCTTTATTTGCTAAACTTTGTCAAAGAGAACTTGTCTAGACAAACTTCTAGAGCCCTAAAGTGCTAGCACTTTAGAACCCTTGTCTAGTCATTGTTGCATTAAATATATTTCAATAGTCTAAGAAAGACGAAATCGCTAGGGCCTAGAAGTGCCTACTCTCTAGATAAATTTACCTTCTAAAGCATGGTTCTTAGAGGACTTAAGGTGCTACTCCTCAAGATCCACTTTATCTTTTCTTAGACAAGCATAATCATTGTTATTTCTCCAAGTAAGTGTGTTAAATCTATTGACTCCATAAAGCATTGAAGGCACTAGTCTCATCTCTCTTTTGTTGGAAGATTGATCAAACACTTTTACACTCTCTTCTTTGAAGCTTTTACTAACTAATTCTAACACTAATTTAGCTTAGATCACTAACTTTATTGTTGCTGTTATAAATGTTTGCCACAGCCATCTAATTTTCTGCATAATTGATCATAAATGCTAGCTAAACACTTCAGAAATTGCTTGTGACAAGTTATTATCATTCTCAATAGTAAATACTATCTTTTAATTGTCTTTTCAAGCTTTTCTAAGGAGTATTTGTTGCAGCTGTTACATTTTATCAATTGTTGTTGTAAACTTATTGACTGTTGCAATTTCATATCAGCTAGTACTTATTGTCACTGTCTATTGTCTACTCAGGTATTATTATCTTATTTGTACTTGGGATTATTGTATATGCATGCTATATTGTCTTGTTTTGGGAAGATACATCAAGCACTTCATTAACCTCAATTTTTAGACATAGACTTAGTGACTTTGGTAACCAGTGAGAAAGGGGAATATATCTTGACCACAACTCTAATTTTACAACCCTTTAGGTTACCGGGGACGCCTCCCCAGGGGTAGACCTTGCCTATCCCTAAAAAGTCAAGATTTCTTATTAAGGTGACAGTGATATGATAACTTGTTTGTTATGCCAATCTCCCTTACTTGCCTTGGGCTTTGGGCAAGTACAGATTGTGCGATAACACTCACTAAGTGTAATACACCATTCTTTCTAAACCTTGCAATAACTCTTGCAAATTCTATCTACAAAAAATAAAGAAGATCAAGAACAAGAGAGGGTATCTCTTTTCAAAAACCATAAGATGTATTTACTTATCCAATTAATCAATTAATCAAAACCCTCACTAAAATTCTTCGAAGCCATCTGCCTGCCTAAGTCAATTGAAAGTCATATCAGCAATTTGCAACCAGAGCTGCCAAGTGTTCAAATTTAAAAATATGGGGCATCGAGAGGAGCATTAGACAACTGCTATCAAGTACCATCATATAACAAATGATAGACATGCATACCAGAGTTACAATTATTTAGATTGCTTCAATTTAGAAAAGGCTAACTCAGTTTCTAGCAAAAAATTTAATTGATTTATTCTCCGAGGAACAGTTTTCGCCTGAAGGATTTATAAGCATGGGTGTGGGGTAAAATGCGGTGCTACACAGGGACGTGCTTTCCATAGTGGGAGTTGTGTCCCCCAAACTTCCCACATTTCTGGGAATGGGGAAACTCAGTGGGGGATGTTTCCCCACATCCCCCTTTTGAGGAAACTCCAAGAAATGTGGGTGGGACGTTTCGCAAGAATTGGGTGACATTTCCCTTTTGTAGGGGGCTCCTAGGCATCTCCTCTCTGAAAGAGGGAAACGTTTCGCAAGAATTGGGTGACATTTCCCTTTTGTAGGGGACTCCTAGGCATCTCCTCTCTGAAAGAGGGACTCCTAGGCATCTCCCCTCCGAAAGGGGGATTCCTGGGCATCTCCCCATGATTTTTCCCCAATTACCTTAAAAAAGTCATTTTTTAGAAAAACATGACAAATTCAAAACCCTAAAGGGAATGTGCATAGATATTTCATACAGTCATTGTTCATGTTTGTGACTCGTTACTGTTTCTCATATTTTTAAATTTTTATTTTTAGTATTTCAGACAGGATGTTTCCAATGACATTTTCCAATGACAGGGTGTCTCTGCATGTCCCCTGGGCACGTTTCTTGGTTCCTGCATCCATCCATCCCAAAAACTTGGTAGAATATTGGTAAAATGTAAGTGCAACTCTTTTACAAGTTAACTAGAACAAGTATAGGTGCCACAATATATTTAATAAAAAGTGAAATTTATGTATAAGAAAAGTACTATCACAACTGCAAAGTGAAGGGTTGGTCCAAGAAAGCCCTTCGTTTCTTCCATGAAAGAACCTGGCAATTCAAGTGGACAAACCAATATTGCCAGAGCGTGGGAGCGAAGCGGGAGCGGGAGCGGGAAGCGGGAGCGTGGGAGCGCATTTTTCAAAAAATGGTCGGGAGCGAAGCATCTCCGGAGCGTTTATATATATATATATATATATATATATATATATATATATATATATATATATTCAAAAGAAAACATGTAGAATGCAAAACTAGATGCAAAATTTATGAAACATGTATGTTTGTGATACTTCCAATATATGAAATGCCATCTAAATTCCATATTATCCATCATTCCATGAA
>ML786595.1:679893-720204 GCA_009831015.1 Picea engelmannii | reverse complement strand
GGGATGCTGATTTTGTCCTTTTTTATGTCTTTTATTTGACATTTTTGAGAGAAAATGACTTTAAGTGATTAAATAATCACTATTTTCCCTCAAAAAGGAAATACTTAGGTAAAGTGGGTATTCTAAGTGTGAAAACGAATACCTCCAAGGAATATAATGCCTCCTAGTACCACTTTTTAACTTATTCATCAATTTACAATTAAAAAATCTCATTTTTGCAGGAAAATTTGTTTTTGCAAAACACATTTAAAAACCTAAGGGGGACTTAGCGCATTTCCATGAGACTCTAGGAGGATGATTAGCAATTTAGTATGGTAATATACATTAGAAACTAGACTTAGATAACCAAGCTAAGGTCTAACCATCAGTACACACTCCAGCTTTGGAGGAAAATGAGTGAAAAAACTCAAAAATCATAACTCGCTTAAAAAATTCAAGTAAGAAATAATTAATAAGTAATAAAAAACACACTAGAGAAATGATCAAGTCTTAGGAGGCTAAGCCTTTTACAAGTTCATCATGCTAAATTCATCTTATTACAATTCCCCATGGGAGTATGGAAATGTGGTATGAAGAAGAAAAGGAAGAAAATGACGGGCCAGAATGGTCGACTAGCCTTATGAACTCCGGATTTTGAACAAGTCTCTTCTTCAACCTTGGCAGCTAAACTACAAGTCCATCCTAGTGCAACTTGGTGGGTAACAGGCTCCATACATTCAAACATCAGTAACCCTACACCAACTAGTTCGTGGGTTGTGCGACTTACACTAGAACATATTGGTATCCATTGCATTTGCTTGTTTGGAGGGAACATATTAGAGGGAAGTGCATGATCGAGCACCATCAACTTAAGCATTGTATTCGCATATTCCAAATCTCCCAACGATGATCTGGAGTTGTACGACCTAAGAAAGAGAAGAATATTGATCACATGGAGCATACATCTTATTAAGTGCCACCCTCCGAGCTATTGGTTGGTGTTGCACTAACGTGTGGCTACATAGCTATGTTATTTCAAGATATTAAGTACTTTCTCGATTATATATCAGCATGAGGGGCACCCGAGGGAACCAGGCCACCACGCAAATTATGGATAACCGTGTTGTATCTCAAAGGTTGCAATCTGAGTCCGATAACATGTCCCAAAGTTCTAGAGAAGGCAGAAAGAGAGGACATAGAAAGAAGCAGCTGAGAGGCGGGGGGGTTGGCATAATCCACATGAGAGGCTTGACCTTCATTGTGTCCATTGCAGAAAGAATGGACATGAAGCAAAGACATGCACAATGAACATCAATGACAAGCAAGATCAGATAGAAGACAAAGATAAAGACCTGACGAAAGGTAAAGCACCCGCTCACTACGTTGTTTCCCATTGCAATATAGGAGTAACTGAAGAATTGTTTAACACTTCATTTGCTTCTTGGGGAGATGCAAGGCTTCTTGACACAGGCGCAACCTCCCACGTGACATTTCGAAGACTTCGATGACAATGTAGATGGCGTAGTATATTTTGCTAATAGATCAAGTCTCAAATCTTCGGGAATGGGCACCATCGGGCTTAAGTTGCCTGGACTCCCTGATTTTTTTCTGCATAATGTACTATATCTTCCTGAGTTGCAAAGGAAGTTGTTGTCTCTTGTGCACATCAAACAACAAGGCCACTTTGTTCATATGTTTCGTGGAAAAGTTGAAATACGGAAGGATTCGAACAACATGGTTGTCATGACTGGAATGGAAGATGGAAGACTATTGAAGTTGAAAGGAACTCTACCCATACACAAAATGTTGCATACCTTTCTCATTACGATGCAAGTATAATGCCATCTAGTCTTTTCTGGCATGTTAGATTTGGCCATATTAATTATGACAGACTTCATTTGTTGAGAAAGAATGGTGTTTCTGATTTGCCTACTATTCCTAGGAAATTGAAGCAATGTGATGCTTGAATCCTTGGAAAACACAGCAAACAACCCTTTCATGATTCTTACTTCCAGAGTATGTAGAAAACTTGAACTGATTCACTCTGATTTGTGTGGCCCTATGCTTGTTCCTTCTGCAAATGGAAACAAATATATCATGACTTTTATTGATGATTACACCAGGATGTGTTGGGTGTACTTGTTGAAAGAAAAATGTCAAGCTTTTGAAACTTTTAAAAATTTTCATATATGGATTCAAAATGAAGCTCAGTCTCGTATTGGCTCTCTTCGCAGTGATAATGGAAGAGAATATACATCTAATGAATTTGAAAGCTACCCTCGCCAACATGGGATCAAACATCAAACCACAGTTCCATACAATCCCCAACAAAACGGTGTGGCTGAACGAATGAACAAGGCACTCCTAAATATGGTTCATTCCATGATGTTTTTCAAGAATGTTAAATTGATGTTTTGGGTTGATGCAGTTCTATGTGCAGTTTATGTCAAAAACAGGTGTCCATCTCATGCTCTTAAAAACAAGACTCCATACTAAATGTGGTATGGTCACATTCCTTCGGTGAGGCATCTCAATGTCTTTGGTTCCACTTGCTATGCCTTGATTCCTAAGGAGCAAAGAAGCAAGCTTGATGCAAGGAGTTGGAAGTGCATCTTCTTGGGGTACTCAAATACCACCAAAGGATATTGTCTTTATGATGAGACAAGCAAGAAATTCATCCTTTCCAGAGATGTAATCTTTCTTGAATCCTCCAAGAAAGACGAAATTGTTGAGAGGGAGCTTGATCATCTAAACAGATTCACTCATGTAAAGACATATCATGAATTTGATGATGAGATTCCACATCTTGAAGCAGGGATCCCTATCTTGGATCAATCTCTGGAATCTCTTTTTGAAGCACCATCTTCCCCACATGAAGAAGTTCCTGCCACTTCATTAGAACTTGAAGCTCATTTGGGTGATGTGATCGAGAGGATTGAAAAGCTTAGGCTTGATGAGAACTCAGCACCATCTCAATCAATTGTGCAACTTGGACCATCTCAGAAAGGTCCGCCAAAATGGCTCACAAAAACCTTGAACTGACTTCCTTTAAAGAAGCCACTTCTCGTGATTAATGGAAAGAAGCCATGGAGAAGAAATATGATACTCTCATCAAAAATAGGACATGGAAGTTGGTGGACCCTCCATTTGGAACCAAACCAATAGACTGCAAGTGGGTATTCAAGAACAAGTACAGATCAGATGGCTCACTTCACAAGCACACAGAAAGGCTCGTGGAAAAAGGATTTGCACAGAAAGAAGATGTTGATTATGAGGAGACTTTTGCCCCCACAACAAAATGGAATACCATCCCTACTCTATTTTCCATGGAAGCACAGAATGGATGGAAAATTCATCAAAAGTATGTGAAAACTGCTTTCTTGAATGGAGACTTGAAGGAGAATGTTTTCATGTCTCAACCAAAAGGCTTTGTTGTGAAGGGACAAGAACATAAGGTATGCAAGCTCATCAAATCCTTATATGGCCTTAAACAAGCACCACGAGCATGGTATGAAAAGTTAACTGAGCATCTTTTGAAATTAAATTTCAAGCATTTCAATCTTGACGATGCAACTATGTTTGTCAAGAAAGTTGGAAAAATAGTTGTATATCTTGTAGAATATGTAGATGACCTGTTGATAACAGGGAACAATGAAAGCTATATTGCATCCATAAAGAAAGAGTTGAAGAAAGGCTTCGAGATGACAGATTTGGGACATCTTCACTATTATTTGGGTATTGAAGTGATTCAAAATCCAAGGTTCATATACATCTCCCAAAAGAAGTACATTGGAGAATTGTTGAACAAGTTTGGCATGGCTAAGTGCAATCCTATTTCTACTCCAATGGAACATAATTTGAAACTCACATCAAAAGAAGGGAATGAATAACCAAGTATAGACAGCTTATGGGAAGTCTTATCTATCTTACTGCCACCAGACCAGACATTTCAATTGTTGTTGGGATTTTTTCCAAGTTCATACAAAAGCCTTGTGAAGGACATTCGTCTGCTGCAAAAGGAGTTCTGAAATACTTGAAAGGAACTCAAGATTTTGGACTTGGGTACTCTAAGGTAGATGACTTCAACCTCATCGAATATTCTAATTCAGACTTTGTTGGGGATAAGGAAAATGGAGTATCAACTTTAGGCTATCTCATGAGTCTTGGATCAGCAGCTGTCCACTGGAGATCACGCAAACAATCAGCTCCAGCAGATTCCACAACAGAGGCAAAATATGCGGCAGCTGCAAAAGCTATGAAGGAGATTGTGTGGCTCAGAAAAATACTTGAAGATTTGCAGGAGAAATAAGTGAATTCTACTCCTCTTCTAGTTGGCAATACTCCTGCAATCAAGTTGGCCAAGAATCCCAGATTCCATGATCGAACTAAGCACATCAACACAAAGTATCACTTGATTCAATATCATGTAGAGGCCAAGACTATTCACTTGAGACCAGCGTGGAGTTACATTTTCTGCCAATGCCCCCCTGGCACATTTCTATTGAGTACTCCATCATCACTATATGTTGTTACTTCACCCTTTTCCCCATAATCATTGTGATCCCTTCCATCATCAATACAACTTGCTTCATTATCCTAGAGATGGTCATTATTGTATTTTTCTTTGTGAGGGATTATTTGTCTTCCATTAGCTGGAGAAATAGGTCCTAACTCTTCTTTGAGGTCCTTCACCTCAATATATTTTCCATCGATTTCACATTCAGATTCGAATCTCAATTGAAAAATTTATATTTAGTTTCAGTTTCTTCAACACTTACTTCAATGGAAAAATAGTCATCTTGATTATCCTCAACCTCCCTGTGACTATATTCTTCACCTCCCATGTTGACACTACTGTTTATTATTATGCAAAAATTTCTTGCTAATACTTTTACCAAATCTTAAATTTCTTCTATTTATTTCCTTCTCTACTTGTATATTTCCTCTATCTAGGAATTATGTGTAAGTTTTAAACCTTTTACAATAATGCAATGCACACACAAATTCCTTAAAACCAGAGAAGAACATAATTGCAATCACACATGTACATAGAGATTTACCCTGGAAACCTAAACCAGGAAAACCAGCGACCTGTTTAGAGCAGCACCTCTAATTCTTATATATGATCTCTTAAACTTCATTGTTTACAAGACAACATATATAGGATCCGTAATCAGAATTAGAAAAACATGGGCTAAGCCACAAATCCACCCATGCACCACCAAATCACCAAAAGCAAAAATTGTGTCCTGAAACCCACTATAAACAGATGCAAAAACCGCCCAAAAAAATTTTGGGGGCTTCGCCCCCACCGATGTTCCCAACGCAATGCAACGCGTAGGGTTGGTCATGCAAAGAATATAGCACATACCCAACATTATGATGGTAGATGGTTTAAAACTACCATGGCTTGAGCACTTTAATTCTTGAATGGGCCAAATATTTTGGCTCTAATACCAAATGTAGCATAACAAAATATAATATATAATGAATAAAATAATGAATGATATTTTACAATGAAGAATGGCCTTGCATTTATAGGCCTTGTGGTGACCATTCATGTAAAGTTATGTCTTTACAAATGTACCATTTAATAATACATTAAGGTCTTGATTCCTATAGTTTATGTGTGTGTGTGTGTGTGTGAATGTGTTATTAATAATGTCATGTTATATACATAACATGGGCCTGTAGAATCTGCCCCTTGAAACCCAACACTTCCCTTAGGAAAACAGCTAGATACCTATGGTTTGAGTATCAAATGAAAGTAGCAAGGGGTCCTTCTCACTCCCTATAGACAAAGAAAAACCTCCCCCTAATCTCATAGTATACAACAAAGTTGTCAGACTCGGACTCAACAAAGAGTACGCTAGCCTAGGGCTTGATGAAACTCAATGACTCAATAAAACTTAGTTCAAGACTTGGAAAAACTCGACAAATAGAATAAAAAGGGAAAAATATAGTAAACTTTGTGTAACTCGCAAGTCTAGCAAGTCTGAGCCAAGTCTGTCTAGTTTGAGCGAGTCTCATTAGTTTGGCGAGCCTAAGACAAGTCTTATGAGACTCAACAAGTCCTGAGTTTGTCGAGCAAGTCTAATTCGAGTAATTGTCTCCGACTTAACTCAGCCAGACTCGAAGGACTCAACAAGCTTCTACCGATTCAAATAACACCAGTATACAAGGCAATGCAAAATAAGGTGCTCTTCTAACTCAATGCCATGTAGGTGGCAAACCTTGTTGATCCTATCTGTTCTTGGACTGTGATGATCTTGACATTGTTTTGGTTGACCAAGAGTCCTACAAAGGTAGTTTGCAGTGTTACACCTAAAAGGCCTTGTAATGATGAAAGCCACAAGTAAAGAATTTCTAAACTTTTAGTTGTTTGGTATGTGTTCATATCCTAGATAATAGTAGACATACGTTGGAATAAACGAGCACAAAATGAATATTTATTGCTTGTAGCACAAAATCAAATGCATTCAAGTTATAAGACCCTCTCAATAAGAAAGTAAAGATAGTTGGCTAGCAAGATAAAATCTTTGGGTGAACGAAGAACCAATATATAAAACTCCTATATCATATAAGAGCAAGCGAAAAGCAAAAGAAGAAAAAAAGCAAGAAGGAGAAGTAGAACTGGTTTAAGAACAAGAAGGAAAAGCAAAAGAAGAATTAGTGTAGTAAGAAGAAGAAGAAGAAAAGCTACATTGTGCACAAAACAAGCCCAAGCAATTTTATATAAGTACTCAACACGCAAAACCAAATGAGACACAACAAGGTGAAACAATATATATATCCCCTTATCAAGTCAAACTTGTTTTAATGAGTGAAGTTGCTATTTCTCAAGATCGAGTTTCTCTTGAAGAGGTTAGTGAAAAATAAGAATGGACAGATGCAATGCTAGTAGAATATAATGTTTTGATGCAAAACTAGAATTAGAAGTCAACAAGGCTACCACCAGATCAAAAATAAAATTTAAAAAATAAATAAATAAAAGTAAAAGGTAAATAAATAAATAAATTCAATAGGTTACAAATGGGTGCATAGAATGAAGTTGAAATCAAATGGTTATTTGATAAGTACAAAGTCAGGCTTGTCACAAAAGGATATGTACCACAAGAAGGCATAGACTATGAAGAAACCTTTGTTCTCAAAGAGAAGTTGATCACCATAAGATTGTTGTTGGTTACTGTAGCACAGTTTCCATGGCAAGTCCACAAAAATGGAAGCCAAAAGTTTGTTTTCTGTAAAGATTTGTAAGATGGGGTATATATGGAGCAGCCACAAGGTTTTGCTGTCAAAGGTATAAAAAAATGGTGTGCAGCTTGGTGAAACCATTGTATGATTTAAAGCAAGCCTCCCAAGCATGGTATGAAAAGATTGACCAACATCTCAAATCCAGTAAATTGAAAAGAAGTAATTCACATCCAAATCTTTATACAAATAGTGATATCTCCCCCAAATCTCCCAATAGATGGGGCACTGCAAAATGACATGCACCTCACTCTACGTCCTAGAGGGAGTAAAGATGATAGACTCTCTCTCCATGAGAAATATGGCACTCTTACTCAGTCTACAGCTAGTGAGAATAAAGTCTCAACTAACCAAGGGGGATCCTCAATATTTATGACCCACGACGTTGGAGATAGTAAAGTCCGAAGACATGCCAATCAACACCTGAAGCTATGTTAGTGGAAAGGCATAACACCATGGAGAAGGTCATGTCAAGCCTAGCAGTCAGCCCATCCACTCCTGAAGCTTCAACACTTCTTGTAAACTGTTTTTGTTGATGCTTATCCTTCCCTTTCTTCTCAGGACACTGAGATTCATAATGACCATGCTTACTACAATTGAATCATTTTATATGACTCAAATCCTTCTTCCACTAGTTAGAAGACCTTGAGTCCTCTTTCTTCTTCTGAACCTTACTAGATCCTTTCTTTCCTCTCTTCCTCACCTTCGCAATGAGGCTAGGTCCTGAACATCCTCATAACTAGTTGAGACATGTTGTAGTCTCATCTCCTCTCCAATAAACGCATCCCACAACTGCTTGAATTCAGAGGAATTCTCTCGACCATAGATAGTCTGGACAAAGTTGTGCCATGGTGGACTAAAGCCATTCAGAGAAATCCAAATTAGCTCATTATCCTCAACTACGTCCCCAACTACAATCCAATATCTCAATTATGCTATCTTCCTGAGATAGCTTGTAACTACATCTATCTCACTTATGTGTGTAGTGTTGAACAAAGTTGTGTCGTGGTGGACTAAAGCTATTTAAAGAAATTGAACTTGCTCATTATCCTCAATTGTCTCCAACCACTACAATCTGATCTCTCAGCATTGTTATCTTCACAAGATAACTTGTCAGTTGTAACTCTGTCTTGCTCATATGGGTAGTGTTGAGCTTTTCTTTAAGAGCATCTTCCTGGATACGTTTACACTCCAGTACAAAGTTCCCAACGCATCATACATATTTTTGAAACTATTCTTCTCATTGATATGAGGGATCAAGTGATCCTTCACCGAATCCAAAAGGATTCTTTTCGTTGTTACTGCCTTCTTGTTGTGTTATACCTTATCTTCGGGATATGTAGGAAGTATAACCACCTTCTACACAAAGTACCATAAATTTGTCATTTCCAAGAGGTTATGCAATCTCAACTTCCACAGCATCAAGTTGGAGGCTCCCTTCAACAAGTGACTCTCTCGCATACTAGGAATTGGCATTGTTGTAACTATTTCAAACAAGCTATACTCTGCAATCATTGAATCAGCAAGGGCTTCTCAACCCATAACCCCTCTTGTCCACATGTCAATTACTAGCACAATTCTACTCCGATCACTAAAGCTTGGACACACTGGCCACTAAAAACTTTGTAACAACATAAATATAAATACAAATAAATAATCAATAATGAAGAGACACGTTATAATGAAAGGTCATGTCTCTTCATGAAAGAGCACCCCTACGTGGGTATATATATATATATATATATATATATATATATATACAGCCCTCATTCTCATTTTTATAATCTATCATTCATATTCATATTTTTATATACATATATTTAATTATCCTTTTGGATTTCTTTATATTATTCCAAATATCTTGGATGTGTGTAGTCTGAACCGGATTGGTTCACTACATTTAGTATCAGAGCCTCATTTTAGAGCCTCGTTTCTGATCCCGGCCTTTGGCCTCTAGACCTTTGGTCAAATTTTGTTGCACTTTGCAACATCACTACAGGCCTTTGGCCACTCAAATTTCTAAATTTCCTGGAACTTTAGGTCTTTGACCAAAACTTGGCCCTTGGCCATTTAAAGTTAAGAGTTATTCCGCTACAAGAAAATTAGAAGAAGATAGTATCAGATATCAAGAGAAGAGAAAGAAGAACTTGAAAAGAAAAAATCTGCCCGCTACAAATTGAAAAAAAAATGTAAGAAAAAGAAAAAGAAAAAAATACAAATTCAAAATTCCATTGAAAAACAAAAAAAGTTCAGAAAATTGTGTTGCTCATAAAAACTGAAGAAGGAACATAACCAATTGCTCAAAAGATTCAGAACCGCGAACATGTAATAGCAGTTGCAGCCGCCGTATATTTCCAATCGTAAATTTTCCAGCCACCATACCGTAACATTCGTTGTACCAGACCTTGTTGCAGTCCATACAGCAATCATTTTTTGTGCATAACCACAGTCGTCATACACATTGTACAAATTCGTATTGCCTGCACATCAACTATCATACCATCGTCCACAAATTTTGCATCCTGCGTACAGTCATCAGCATCGTACTCTGTAATATGTACCACTCTGTCCTGTGTCTGTAGACTCTGTACATTGTCCCCTGATAGTACAGCAAATTAATGAAAGTGTCTGTCACCGTACAACCATCAGAATTCCTTGCCATCCATTAGTCATCCATACATTGTTCCCTGATCGTGCAGCAAATTAATTAAAGCATGTGTACAATCATTGAATAAAAAATTTGAGTGTTATACCATCGCATCCATACATGAAAACCATTGCGTTTGTACATGGAAATTGCATAAGTATGTTATATTAAAAGGATATTGTAAGGTCTCCCAGATGGGGTGACAAATGGCCCTACGCAGACGACAGGCGGCATCTGGCAGCATCAGGTGTTATTAACCCCTGCCGCCAGCCTCCCTCCCACTCCATTTGAATGACCCGCACTGAGCCTAGAGTTATGGTAGTGCGTTGGGATATCCTTGCAGGTTTAATGGACACTTGCGCGAACCAGGTTGGGCATACAAAGGTAGGTACCAAGCCTAGGAGAGTTGTCACCTCTGCTTTCATGGCGACCCTCCCTGTCAATTCACAAAGCATTACAAAGGCTAACGCCCCTGAGCGCTCTCCCATTCTAACATTTCTGCAAACTCTTTTGCTCCTCATCTCTTTCATGCTCTTACACCTCTAGCCACCCGTCATTACTCTTTCGCTGGTCATCCTTCACAGTCCCACCCAGAATCCCTACGCCATGCCAAGAGAGAGGGGAAAAACTAGAAGGGGATCGTTGTATTACAGCGCCCTATCCAGACGCAACAGCCTCGCCCCCTCTCAGCTTGCTCTAATTACCATAAGCACTCCTAGCCCAAGCCAAAACTGGTTGGAACCGCCTCAGCAACCCCTATCACCCCCCTCAAATCCCACAATGGACTCTGGCAACTACCCTGAGTTTCCATCTGGAAACCACCCCTCCCAGAGTCCACACACAGGTTCAAGGTATTGGCAATGGTGGATGTATTGTGGAGGAAGAAATTCCTCCTAGCTGACAGGTGGAGAACCATCCGACAGCCGCAGACGCAGATTCGGAGGCGGAGCCGCCTCTACTCTCCCCTCATCGACTCTCAGATGAGCATCTTCAACTTATTTTTTATATGCGGCAGAAGCTTGATGACCAAATGCACAATCAGCGCATCCTAGACCAGCGAATGGACCTCTTGTTTGATGCCATGACAGATGCTCCAGCTAAGAAACGATGTCTAGATTGTGGCCATAAGTTCATCCCATCTTACAGCATTCATGGCAGTCTGAGTTCGCATATGGATTAGCTCCTCCAGGTTTTTGGTTTCTTTTTGGTTTTGTCACTTTTTCAAAGATTGGCAGAATCCCTGCCTCAAGATGTATGCTAGTCGGTCATGGCGACCAGTTTATGGTTGTAGTTTTGCTTATACTGTAACACGTCAAACAATTACAATCTTTTTGAAGGCCACCTATACTGGTTTCCCTACTGTGGCAGAACAGGTGGCAGACTATAGGCAATGTAATGACAAACACTATTGATAATATATAGATCCTTTTATTTACAAAAAAAAGGATATTGTAAGGTACATAAAACGATTAACCAAAATTAAAGTCAAGGAGTTTTTTTTTATCATTAAAGGGTTATATATATAAGGATTCATAAAGTGTTACCCTTTAACATAGCGGTTAAGGTGAGAAAGATTTGAAAGTGTACGGACACTTCCGTATATAATTTAAGGAAAAAAAAATATTGAACATCATTAAAAGGGTTTATACAAGGTTCAAACGTTCTAATTAAAAGTATAAAAAAGAGCCAATTCGAAGTAAGGAAAAGTAAAAGTGTATTCAAGGTTAATTATAAAAGTGAACTAATAAAAATAATAATTACTTGATTGGGTGGACAAAAGGGTCCACTAAAATATATATGAAATAAGAGGAGAAGGCTCAATAAGGGTGGAATTTTTAATTTTCAAAAAATCCATTGAAATTCAAAGGTGTTCTTTAATCCTTAGGGAAAAAAAGGGTTTATATGCTTCATAGTCAAAGTATTATTCTTGCAAAATTTCGACAGAAGAGATGGAGTCCAATAATGAGGAAAAAGGAAGATTTCTTAAAAACTTTTACAAAAAGTGTTTTTACATTAATTAGAATCAAAGGAACACTTGCAGGAAAGGATATTATTATCTCTATTGCCCCTACTCAGGATAAAATTTATGTTACTAAATGTGCTAACCAATTATTGATTCCTGAGTCAAATATAATTGAAACAATAGATTCACTGGATGAAAAACAATATAACGAAAGCAATTTACAACCAAGCATTGGAGACTATATTTTTGTATTGCAATTCACCATTAAATCTTTATTTTGTAATGATAGTGACATAATTCTAGGTTCATCCTGGATGGAAGCACTAGGGTCTCTCATCCTAAACATCAAGAAGTTTTTGATATTTTCAAATAAAAAGAAAAAGATAACATTACAAGACTCTACATTGGAGTCAGATCTAGTAATGTCAGAAGACTTTAAAGATATCTCAAAAGTAATACTTCAATAAAATCAAAAATCAATGCAAAATATGTGAAAAGAAATTTACAAAATTGAAAAGTATCATTGATAAAAATGAAGAAATCCTTGCCTCAAGAATCATAGTCAGAACTGGATCGCCCATATTAAGAAGTTAAAAGGTGAGAAGAAGTTGCAACAAGAAACGTTAAAGCGACTTGCCAGCAAGAAATCACTGATTGATAAGGAAACAAAGACCGATTCCATCAAAATCAAGAAATCATCAGCTATAAAAATCCCAAGTTGAAGAGAAAGGAACAAATACAAGTCCAGTTGAAGTCGAGACAACGTCAGATGTTGGAGTACAAACAATGGAAGCTCCAAGTGTACTTACTAATCGAAATTCATCCATTAACAAGGCAACATTGGTGTGTGAAGAAAATTATATACCAAAATTAAACCAAGAAAACGCTATAAGTATGATAAGGGAAAATCATGTTATAAGAACTTCTTATCGACATCCAAATCATAAGAGCAGATATCTTAACCAGTCAGAATATCAATGTTACTCATGACAAGAACAACTAACTTATCGTCCGAAAAATATTGATACCAGCGCAATTAAATCTCATGATAACTATTCATCGTGGAAGTGCAATGTTCCACAAAGTGTTGAATTAGGATGGTCAGATCCTTTTACGATTCGAAAATTTTGCTCAGCACTCAAAGGTTCATATGGTCTCATATCATCAATTATGATAGCTCCAAGAATATAGAATGATGCAAAGACATTACAAGCCAGAGAAAAAGGCGTCAAACCTTTCCATAACTATGCTTTGAGGACACAGCATTTCTTAAGGGGAAGGCAATGTAACAACATAAATATAAATGCAATATAAAATATTAATACTAATAAATAATCAATAATTAATCATTAATAATGACGAGACACCTTATAATTAAAGGTCACATCTCTTCATGAAAGGGCACCCCTGTGTGGGTATATATATACGGTCCTCGTTCTCAGTTGTATCATCTATCATTCATATTCATATTCTTATATACATTTATTCAATTTCCTTGTGGATTTCTTTCTACTATTTCACTACAACCTTTCGATAGCTATCTACACCAAACAGCTTGCCTCTCCATACATAGAATTTGGAAGATTTCAGAAACTACGCTCTGATACCATGTTAAATTTCTAAACCATGGTAAACAGATTATGCACTCTAAAACAATTCCTGCAAGAAACTAAACATTGAAAAACCTAAAGCTGATCAAAACTACACTCTGTAATTAATGCTAGAATCTATAAACACATACCATAGAAAATATATAGAGGAAACACAGTAAATTGACTGTCAAAACCTGTTCCTTCTTTTCATTACATCTGAAAACCAATATTTACTACAGGAAAACAGTCAACTGCTTACTGTTGAACCAAAAACTTCACTTAGGGTTTACAGAAATAGACTGATCACTTAGATCTCGAGATTTGCATGAGACTAGATGAAGTGTCCCAAGGAAAAAACTCAAATTCCCATGGGATTTGCACCCTATCTAACAGATAACTGAAAATTAGGAAAGATTGTATAAATAAAACTGAGACTTTATCTGTAATGTCCCCCACCTCTTGATAAGAGGTTAGGAGAGACTTAGTAGTCTAGTTGTCACCACTAGACTATAGTCTCAGGAATCATGGGGACTAAGAAACCTGAAAGTATTCACCTAAGCACAATGTCATAATTTAAAAGTGACTTTGGGGAGAAAAGATAAAGTAAGTGGAGGAAAAGACCACATGAGGAAAAGCAAAGGGTTAATCTTAGGAGGTGGTCCACTAACTCAACTAAGAAATAGAACAAGGGTATAAAAAGAAAAGGAGGGTGCCTCATTCATTATTCTGGTTATTATTACTTTTGCATTTTGAGCTCTAGAGCCAAAGACGTTTTGAGGGTTTTGGGATAACAAACCCTAGAGATCAACTCGGTGGTGAAAGATCCCACCTATCCTAGTCCAAGCTTGGTCACGGAGGTACAATATTCCTCCCCCGCCATTCTACAGCAGCTACATATTATTCAGCCAGTGGAGAAAGAGGTAATGTGCAGATTTTGGGGTTCTCCAGCAAGAGGGCGCAACTGTTGAGGAGGATCCACTGGATCTGGAGAGAGGAGGAGGTTTTGGGTCCCAAAACCTATTGGGATTTCATTGGGTGGCCTAGGGCGCCTTTTCTAGCCTATTATGGAGGGGGTTTCTCTGCTAGATATTTTATTGGGAGCTTGGCACGAGTTTGAGAGGAGGAGGGCGCACTACAGAAAGGAGATCCATCCATTTGAGGGATCAAAACACCCTCAATCAGCCTGATATTCAGCCAGGGGGTTTGTCTTACCCCAATCTACCGTTCTAGTGATTTTGGTGAGATTTGGAGGTCTTTAGGAGGGACGCCGAAATATTGGAGAGCTACAGCCAACAGGAAGTGTGCAACTCAACCAGGGAGAGTAGATCCACCTCTTGAAGGAAAAGAAATTGATCTTGTTCCTTTCTCCAGGTAATTGTGGTGCCTTTGATGGTTATTTGCTTCAGTTTTGGAGCTTGTTGGAGCAGCTATCATTCTAGCTTGATTATTCTTCTTGTATTTATCCAAATCTGCAGATCTAGTGTATCAGGATCATCATATTATCTAAATAAAGGTCAGATGTGAAGTTCTTGGCTCTTTCTTAGGGCGTTGGCTAGTTGTTCTATGAAATGGCTTTTTTCGCCGAAATCTGGCGATATAAATTTACACGAATCACTATTTTTTGTTGTTCAAAATCCATTTCTGAATGCAGAAATGGATTCAGCATGCTGAAAAACTCCTAAGGCACTCAGATTATACAGAAATAATCACTCAAATCCACGAATCCAACAATTTCTCATCGGATTTCGGGCAAATATCCCCGAAAAAAAATCATCATTTCATAGAACCTTTAGCCTACGCTCTTTCTTGGTATCCATTGCTTGTATCTTGTCATTTTCTTGTGTTATATACTATGATCTATATCTCTATGCTAAAATATTCTAAGAACACACCTTCAATGTGCAACTTGATCAAGCAAACCTACATAACACACTGAAACAATAAAACATACAGTTAAACAACCCTTGGTTCCGGGAAAAAATCAGCTTGGGAATATTATAGTGGTATCAGAGTGTTAAATCCTCCCAGCTTGTGGGGATTAGCGCATGCAGAAGTTCAGTGGTATCTATATGGGAAGGCACAGAAAACAAACAGGTAAACCAGAGGCAGATATGGAAGGATCAGGTGATGACAGTGAGCCACAGGTTTTGACAGGTATAGCAAAGGAGTTGAAAAGCTCCATAGACAATACCCAATATACACTTCAACACTATCTACAGGAAACCCAAGAGACGATGCGCAGGGGACATTTGAAATGAGGGAGACTTTGGAAAAACTAAATGTCAGCCAAGACAAGATTGTGCAACTCCTGATGCAAATGACCCATCGTCGGAATGGTCCAAACATTAATGCAAGCAGGGAAGCCAATGGTTCTCATGGGGGAACTAGACATCATCATGAGCAGGATCTTCACTACCATACAGAGGGACAGAGCTTTGGAGGGGGAACTTCCATGGGGGCCAACACACAGTAGAGCCACTCCTAGACCCTATATGCCTACATTCTTGGATGGCCAGCCACAGGATAACCACTTCAATGAAATAGAAGACAACTTTGAGGAATATGACTGAGAGTATGCAGCATTGAGTGCAGGATTCAGGAGACAGGTAACCTTGGATCCATATTGTGGTATCAAGTTCAAGGGTAGACCCAAAAACTATCACAGGAACAACAATGAGTTGGAGCGCAAGGAAGGTAAGATGGAGATTCCATACTTTGATGGATCTTCCAGGGTAACTACGCAAGCTTGGGTGCAGAAGTTAGATACCTATTTATAGCTTCACCCCATGAAGGAGATGGATGCCATCAAGTTTGCCACCATTTACTTGGAAGGCAAAGCTCATGACCATTGTTGTATATATCGGCGATATATCGGAAATATCGGATATATCACCGAAATTTTCCCGGAGCCGAAACTTTCCAAGCAAAATGTCGTGACATTTCTAACATTTTGAATGTGTCGCGACACAATCATTAACTCGCGAGATTTTGAGGAAGTCTCGCGGGTCCATGGAAAATGTCAACATGTTGGGTAAAGTCGCGGAAAAAGTGCACGTGAAGGGGGTTTTGGAGGTCGCGGGTTGCCTTTTTTTGTCATTGTTTCATTTCTAAAGTGTGAGAGAGCTAGAGAGGTGTGAGGGAAGTCATTGTGCATCTATCCAAGTAGGAGAAAGCCAAGGATCTTGTTTCCATTAGCGCCAGCAGAGAGATCAAAATTTCCAAGTATGATCCAAAACGTTTTTCTTTCATTTGTTTGAAGTTCGAACTTGAAGATTTGAACTTTGTTTTTTTAATTTTTTGAGTTAGGCTAGGGTTTGCAATGTGCCTCTTCTTGTTGTTTTTGAATGGAAGATTCAATCATTCTAATTCATCTAGCTCTCATTATTTAACCTTTGCATTATCGTGTGTTTATTTTGGTTTTTTTTTGTGCCATAGGTTTAATATTTTCATCTAAACAAAATGTCGAAGGCATTGGATCCAATGTGGGTGTATGGTGAACCAGTGCAACTTCCCAATAGACAAGTATTGACATGCAATCTTTGCAGCAAAAAGATTTTTGCAGGAATTAGCCGCTTGAAATACCACCTTGCCAAAATCCCTAGGTTTGATGTAGATGCTTGTCCAAATAGTACCCCAGAAATTATGCGTATTGCAAACCAATCACTCATTGATATGGCTAATAAGAGGGATGTGGCCGAGGCTCACAAAAAAGAACATGAACTTGCAAATAGTAACACTGGAACAAGTGCCTCTGAGGGGGGACCAGTACCACAATCCCACTCCTCAACCACAGGGCCCTCAACTTCTGCAGTCCGCTCATCAACCTCACCTTTCTTTGTGGGAAAGTCAACACCTGGGGGGCAACCTTCTATTCGGTCATTGATTAAAAGAAAAGGGATGGAGGAGGCCGACAAGCTTGTGGCCAAATGTTTTTTTTGGAGTGATATACCTTTTAACATTGCCAATAAGCCCTTCTACCATTCCATGTTTGAAGCTGATGCAATTGTTGGCCCGGGGTATAGGGGCCCTTCCTATCAAGATTTGAGAGGGCATCTCATTCAAGGGGAAAAGGTCGACTGCACAGAAAGATTAGCTCAGCTCAGGGAAACATGGAAGACCACCGGATGCACTGTGATGTCGGATTGGTGGACTGATGGGAAGGCCGGGTCAATTCTAAATCTCTTGGTTAATTGTCCCAAGGGGACAATGTTTATCAAAAGTGTTGATGCAAGTGCATATACAAAAGATGCACAATTATTATGTGAGTTGTTGGATGGCTTTATCCGAGAGATAGGCCTGCAGTATGTTGTCCAAGTCATCACGGACAATGTTGCTAATTATGTTGTTGCTGGGAGGATGCTTATGCAGAGGTATCCATCCTTGTACTGGAGTCCTTGTGCCGCCCATTGCATTGATTTGATGCTAGAGGACATGGGAAAACTTGCTTGGATCAAGGAAATCATTGATTCAGCTCGGAGTGTGACAAAATATATATATATAATCACACATTTGTTCTTTCACTCATGAGACAATTCACAGGGAACAGAGAGTTGGTGTGTCCCGCAATCACACGTTTTGCCACCAGCTTCATTTCTCTTCATTCGCTCCTCAATAGTATGTTGGAGTTACAAAGAATGTTTCTTTCTAATGAGTGGGTTGCTTGTGTCTATAGCACCAAACAAGATGGGCAAGCCATAGCCCAACTTGTGGGACATGACCAGAGATTCTGGAGTGGAGTAGGGGAGGTATGTACCATTAGTGGACCTTTGGTAAAGGTTCTTTGATTTGTTGATGGTGACAAGCCCGCAATGGGCTACTTGTATGAGGCCCTGGATAGGGCCAAGGAAGCTATCTACCAGTACTATGAGAACAAGGGGGAGGAAGGATTGACCAAGAGAGCTCAGATATGGGGTGTGATTGATGAGCGATGGAATAACACTCTCCATCGTCCCATTCATGCAGCAGGGCTCTACCTCAACCCTGCATTCGCTTATGCTTGTGGATTTAATTTTGATGGTGAGGTCATTCCTGGTTTCCTCCAGTGTGTTCAGAGGATGGTGTTTACTCCAGCTGAACGCTCAGAGATTTCTAGACAGAATGAGATATATAGGATGGCATCCGGGAAGTTGGGCTATGATATGGTTGTCCAAGATAGGACCACAAGGATGCCAGGTAAGCTTCAATTTCAAATTTTATTTATTCCTTTCTATATATTGTATATGACATTTATTACTTGATGGAAATCCGAAATATAATTCGTTGTCTTCCTTTCATTTTATTCATTGTAGATGTTTGGTGGAAACACTATGGTGGAAATCTCCCAGAGCTGCAGAAACTTGTCGTTTAAGTGCTTAGTCAAACTTGCAGTTCTTCAGGGTGTGAGCGCAATTGGAGTGTCTTTGAAAAGATACACTCCAAGAAGCGCAACAGGTTAGAAATGTTGAAAAATGCAACAATCAAAATTTAAATTGTATATATATTTTTTTAATTTTAATTTTTACAATTTACTATTTACTATTTATTTATCATCACTAACTATAGCTCTCAATGTTCATACATGTTAGGTACCCAGTGCCTTAATGACTTGGTATATGTTTACTACAATCTAAGGTTGTGGGTGAAGCAACTTGACAAAGAACCTGACATAGAAGCCATTTCATTGGATAACATTGACAACACCAATCAGTGGAGGGTGGAGATTCAGGAGCCTGAGATGGAGGAGGCCCCCAAGTGGTTGGAGGAGCATGCAGATGATTTGAGGGAGGATGTTCCACTTCCAGTGGATACAGAAGCAGAGGAGATTAGACTTCTAGTGGATCCAATGCCACCACCACCTCCATGGAGAGCCATAACTGGAGTTGGACTTGGGTCCGTTGGGACTGGGAGCAGGCAACACACTTTTCCTTCCACCTCATCCCCATCACTTACCACCTCAAATGGAGCATCTGGAGCAGCGGGAGCTTCCACTCCAAGCTCATCTAGAGTACCTCCACGACCACCTACTACTTCCAGAGGTAAATCGGTGCCCTTTACCCGTAAAAGGGCTAGAGCAGCAGTTGCAGCATGGCATAGAGGGAATCGATGATTTGAATTCCTATGATCTATCATTTTCATTTTATCATGTACTATTTAGTATCTAGATGCCTCATGATGATTCATCTCATGAGATACATTTATTTTGATCATTTGATGTGATTTTGTATCTACTATCATCCTATCCGGAACATGTTTCAGAATTTTCAGTTTAGTAACGATATGTGACCACTTGACATCTTATGCATCTTATTTATTGGTTGTATTTTTATATTTATGTAACAAAGTGTTTATTTGATGTTGTTGTTGCTTTACAAGTCTAAAACTTTTTAAAAAATGAGTGTTTTTGTATTTTTTTGAGGTCTTGTGACATTTTCCGAGATATTCCGACATTTTCTGCCGATGTCGCCAAGAAGTTACATTCTGGATCCTCGCCAACACTTTCCCCGACACGACATATACAGCATTGCTCATGACTGGCGGTATCATGGTTTGACTACCCTAGGTCATAACCAAATTACTGCTTATACAAAGTTCACTCAGAGACTTATTGGCAGGTTTGATCAGGGAGATCCAGAGCTACATTTCAGGGAGCTCACACAACTTAGGCAAATTGGGTCACCAGAGATCTATATAGAAGAGTTTCAGAGGGTAGTTGTAATGGTGTCAGATGTGTCTCAAGCGAAATTGATGATGCTCTTTACGGAGGGGTTGATGGAACCCCTACAGGGTTGGGTCAAGGATTTTAAGCCTTCCAACCTACAGGAGGCCATATGGAGGACTAGGGATTTGATGGGATCTGCAACAAAAACCAAATTTGCTCCTAGTCCACCCATAAACCCAGGGGGGATAGATCAAAGGGGAGTAGACAAAGGAAACGGCAGGATGGATGAGGCTACTAGGAAAGAATTGAGGAGGAAGCAACTTTGCTTCACATGCAAGGAGCCTTGGGATCCATGGCATAAATGCATGGGTAAAGGCAAGGCACATTACATTGAGGTGATTTCTGATGATGAGGAGGAAGAAGATTTCGGCCACATCCAGAACATGGAAGCAAATCCACCAAGAATAGACCCTACAAAGAATGAAGAAGAGGAAGAAGCAGGTTTCGGCCTTGCAGTAGACAAGAAGGTCACAATAGCATCCATAAGTGGGGTGCCTAAATTCAACACCTTCAGTATGAGAGGAGTGCTTCAGGGACAAAAGGTTTCAGTACTCATTGATGGGGGAGCTTCACACAACTTCATTGATTCGGCTTTATTGAAAAGAAGACATATACCTACAGTTGAGTTTGAAGGCTTTCATGTGGAGGTAGCAGGGGGGCCGCACCATGCCTTGTGACAGGTATATTCCAGGGATGAAACTTACATTGGGAAGGCATGACTTGGCATAGGATTTCTATGTGATGGATCTACCAGATACTAACATCATCTTGGGAGTTCAGTGGCTCAGTACCTTGGGACCTATCACTACCAACTACAAAATCATGGAGATGTCTTTCATTGAAGAAAATGGGAGAAAGGTGATACTAAGAGGGATGACAAGTAATACACATAGGGTGGTAACAGCAAAGTGCATGGAGGCCATTTTTAGGAGAGAAGACATTGTATATGCAGCAGGATGTAGAATATCAGTTCAGGTGGATAAGAAAGGGCATCCTCATTAGTCTCAAGACATTTAGAAAATTATTGACAGTCACAGCAAGGTCTTTGAACCTATTCCTCCAAGAGCACCACCTGATAGGGGGTTTGAGCATATTAAAGAATTGGAAGAAGGAGCAAAACTTGTCATTACTACTCCTTATAGACACCCAAAAAAGTACAAGGATGAAATTGAAAAGGCAATCAAGGAACTCTTGGACATGGGCCACATTAGACCAAGTTCTAGTCCTTTTGCATCTTCAGTGGTATTGGTAAAGAAGAAAGATGGAACTATGTGCATGTGCATTGACTACAGGGCATTGAACAAAAAGACTATCAAGAACAGATACCATATCGCACGGATAGATGAGCTATTGGATAAGCTTCATGGCGTTGTCTACTTCACCAAAATAGACTTGCGCTCTGGCTATCATCAGATCAAAATGAGGGAGCAAGATGTGCCCAAAACAGCCTTCAGATGTCATTATGGTCACTATGAATTTTTGGTTATGCCCTTTGGGCTAACTAATGCGCCATCCACCTTCCAATCTTGCATGAATCATGTCTTCAACAAGCAATTAAGGAAGTTCCTCTTAGTCTTCTTTGATGACTTGTTGATTTATAGAAAGACTTGGGAGAATCATCTTCAGCATGTAGATCAAATCTTGAGCATTATGGAGGGACAATCTTTATATGCTAAAGAGTCCAAATGTGAATTTGGGATGACTGAAGTCCTTTATTTGGGACATATCAATGGAGTGAAAGAGTACAGGTGCACCGAGAAAAGATACAATCCATACTTGACTGGCCAATACCCAAGACTCTCAATGAGTTGAAAGGATTCCTTGGCATTTATTTTTACTATAGGAGGTTTATCAAAGGCTTCTCCCAACTTTGCGCACCCTTGACAGATTTGACTAGAAAAGGCGCATTTAAATGGAATCCAGAGGCACAAATGACATTTGACAAAATGAAGAAGGTAATGAGCACTTGTCCGGTACTTTCTTTACCAGATTTCTCACAGCCCTTCATATTGGAGTGTGATGCCTCAGGTGAGGGCATTGGAACAGTACTTATGCAGAGTAGGCACCTGATTGGCTCTGAGACCGAAAACTGAGGGGCCTTGAACTTTTATACACTATTTATGACAAAGAGATGTTAGCCATTATGCATGTGTTGGCTAAATTCAGACAATACTTAGTTGGGGCGAAATTTGTTGTGAGGACCGATCACAATAGTCTCAAGTACTTTTTGGACCAAAAGGACCTAAATGAAAGACAGCAAAAATGGGTTAGCAAGATCCAAGCCTATGACTTTGACATTGAATTTGTCAAGGGGAAAAACAATGTGGTGCTTGATGCTCTTTCCAGAACACCTTCAATTTATGCTATGATAGATATTTCAGTTGATTGGAAGGCACATATTTTGGTGGAATATTCTAAAGACAGGTTTGCTTGTGAGTTGATGGATGGGCAGGTACAGGATGATAACTTCAGGATTGTGGATGACATCATATACTACAGGGGCTGAATCTTCTTGGTTCCCGAGTCAACATTCAAAACAAGAGTATTACAGGCAAGTCATGATTCACCATTGGCAGGGCATCAGGGGTTTGTCAAAACATACAGGCAAGTAAGGGAAAGATTCGGATGGAGGGGCATAAAAGACGAAGTGATGCGCCATATCAAGGAATGTTCCACTTGTCAGGAGAACAAGGACGAACACACTCATCCAGCAGGTCTATTGCAACCACTCCCTATCCCAGAGCATAATTGGGAAAGTATATCGATGGATTTCATCACGGGATTGCCCAAGGTCCAGGGTAAGGATTGCATCTTCGTGGTTGTGGAAAGATTAACCAAGTTTGCCCATTTCTTTTCCATTGCCACAGATTACAGTGCTTCACAAGTTGCAGATTTGTTCTTCAGAGAGATCTTCAGGTTGCATGGTTTACCCAAAACCATAGTGAGTGATAGGGACAGCAGGCTCATGAGCACCTTTTGGCAGGAGTTATTCAGGTTGGTTGGTAGGTACGACCTTGACCCCCAGTACTAGCTATCATCCTCAAACAAATGGTCGGACCGAGATAGTCAACAAGTGGGTTGAAGGATACCTTCGGAATTATGTTTCAGGGCAACAGAAGGCATGGGTGGGTGAGTATCGTTACAACACCACCTACCACATGTCTATTGGTATGTCGCCTTTCAGGGCCTTACGCAGTTATGATCCACTCACCTTTGTGGAAATTGTCTTTGGTGATAGTGGAGCTCCTATGGTACAGGATTGGATCCAGCAGAGCCAAGATATACTCAAAGAGATTAAAGACCACCTGCAAAGGGCGCAAAATCAGCAAAAGGTACAAGCAGATAAACACAGAGTGGAGCGCACATGTGAGGTTGGTGACCTTGTATACTTCAGGCTCCAACCTTACAAACAAGCATCTATAAAGAGGAATGGCGCAGAAAAGCTCCAACCTCATTTCTTTGGGCCATACAGGGTAAAAAGAAAGGTAGGGTGTGGCATATGAGCTTGATCTACCCCTGGGAAGCAATATACACAATGTCTTTCATGTATCTTGTTTAAAAAGAGCTATAGGGAAACACATCATTCCTATTGATGAACTACCTCCCTTGGATGAGGAGGGGCAATTGATACTTATACCGGAGGAAGTGTTAGAAGTTAGAGAGAAGAGGCTAAGGAAGAGGAACATCAGGGAGTACTTGAGCAAATGGAAGAACTTACCTATAGAAGATGCTACTTGCAAAAATGAACAAGTTCTTCAGAGGGCAGGGTCAAAATTGCTTGTGGACAACCAATTTCTAGTAGGGGAGACTGTAATGTCCCCCACCTCTTGATAAGAGGTTAGGAGAGACTTAGTAGTCTAGTTGTCCCCACTAGACTATAGTCTCATGAGTCATGGGGACTAAGAAACCTCAAAGTAGTCACCTAAGCACAATGTCATAATTTAAAAGTGACTTTCTGGAGAAAAGGTAAAGTAAGTGGAGGAAAAGACCACATGAGGAAAAGCAAAGGGTTAACCTTAGGAGGTGGTCAACTAACTCAACTGAGAAATAGAACAGGGGTATAAAAAGAAAAGGAGGGTGCCTCACTCATTATTCTGGTTATTATTACTTTTGCATTTTGAGCTCTAGAGCCAAAGACATTGTGAGGGTTTGGGGATAACAAACCCTAGAGATCAGCTCGGTGGTGAAAGATCCCAACTATCCTAGTCCAAGCTTGGTCACAAAGGTGGAATATTCCTCCCTCGCGATTCTACAGCAGCTACAAGTTATTCAGCCAGTGGAAAAAGAGGTAATGCGCAGCTTTTGGGGTTTTCCAACAGGAGGGCGCAACTGTTCAAGAGGATCCACTGGATCTGGAGAGAGGAGGAGGTTATGGGTCCCAAAACCTATTGGGATTTCATTGGGTGGCCTAGGGCGCCTTTTCTATCCTATTGTGGAGGGGGTTTCTCTGCTAGATATTTTATTGGGAGCTTGGCACAAGTTTGAGAGGAGGGCACACTGCAGAAAGGAGATTCATCCATTTGAGGGATCAAAACACCCTCAATCAGCCTGATATTCAGCGAGGGGGTTTTTCTTACCCCAATCTATTGGTCTAGTGATTTTGGTGGGATTTGGATGTCTTTAGGAGGTAGGCCAAAATATTGGAGAGCTACAGCCAACATGAAGTGCGCAACTCAGCCAGGGAGAGTAGATCCAACTCTTGAAGGGAAAGAAATTGATCTTGTTCCTTTCTCTAGGGAATTGTGGTGCTTTTGGAGGCTATTTGCTTCAGTTTCGGAGCTTGTTGGAGAAGCTATCATTCCATCTTGATTATTCTTCGTGTATTTATCCAGATCTGCAGATCTAGTGTATCAGGATCATCATGTTATCTAAATAAAGGTCAAATCCAAAGTTGTTGGCTCTTTCTTGGTATCCATTGCTTGTATCTTGTCATTTTCTTGTGTTATATGCTATGATCTATATCTCTATGCTAAAATCTTCTAAGAACACACCTTCAATGCGCAACTTGATGAAGCAAACCTGCATAACACAATGAAACAATAAAACAAACAGTTAAACAACCTTGGTTACAGGCAAAAATCAGTTTGGGAATATTACATTATCTAAACTTAGAAAAGCACCTAATCTTTAAAACTGAAGATTGAGGATAAACAGATCCTATCCTATTTTATCTATAGATGGAAGCCTAGATATGGTGATGCACCCTCTAGTCTTTTACTATTGTGCCCTCAACTACAGACCACCATACTACACGGAAATCAAAGTCGTTCGAAACTGCTATGAGTGTGATGTTGTTGTAACAAAAAGCTCCTAGATCTGCCACATGTGTTCTATCCCTGTAGAAGACTATTCAAGGTACACTCACTAAGACGAGGGACTTGTTCCTTTGAAGATAAAACATGAGCCTCAAAATACTCTTGAGATGGAAATATTGGGCAACAAACTTAGTCTAGACAATACACTGAAGATCCATCTGCTTTTACTGGATCATATGTTGAAGCATGATGGTCTGAACCCTCTTGATACATGCTCAGTCCATATATCCTAAAATAGTGCCCCAAATCTCAAACCCATAAGTAATCTTATTTTTCATTCAAAAACAAAACATCTAGAAGTCCACCATCATTACATTAGGAAGCAAGTATAGAATAAGCAGATAAATTTGCTATTTACAAGATCAAGTAGGGGACATTTCAACAAGTCACCTAGCAAGTTGAAATTGTTATCCACCAAGTTGCACTAGGATGGACTTGCAGTTGAGCTGCCAAAGATTGAACATTGACATATTCAAAATCAGAGTTCAAAAGTCCAGTCGATCAATATGGCAACTTTTCGCATTTCCATCCCCCCATGGGGCATTGTAATAAAATGTATCTAGCATGATGAACTTGTAAAAGACTTAGCCTCCTAAGACTAAATCATGAGTGCACAACTCTAGAGTGTTTCTTTACTTATTAATTATTTTTTGCTTGAATTAATTTTCTAAGCGAGTTATAATTTTTTAGTTTTTTCACTCAATTCCTCCAAAGTTGGAGTGTGTATTGATGGTAAGGCCTTAGCTTGGAAAACCTAAGTCTAGTGTCTAAATGTTTATTATACCGTGCTAGTCATCAATATTGAGTCATATGGAAATTGCGCTAAGTCCCCCCTAGGACTTTTTTTTTAATGTTTTCAGTTAATAAAAAACTTCTCGTAAAACGGGATATTTTAATTGTAATTTAGTCATAAGTTAAAAAAGTGGTACTAGAAGGCATCATATGCCTTGGGGGTATTCGTTTTTGGACTCAGAATACCCACTTTACCCAAGTATCCACTTTGTGAGTGAAATTAGTGATTTTTAATCACTTAAAATTAATTTGACTCACAAAAAGGTCAAAAAAGACGAATAAAAGACAAAAAATCAGCAAAGCTATTTTTTGGGAAACATGTCCATGTTTGGGACATGATTTGAGTTAACTCACCCCCTCTTGGACTTAACTGAGCCTTGTTGGCAATCCATGAGGAGTTATGGGGGAGTTGAGTGAGAGATAGCTTGAGTTTTGACTTGTCACCAAGAGGAGGTGCGCCCCTCTTGAGGAGAGGTGGCGCAATCCAAGAGGAAGTTGCCTACCTCTTGAGAGGTGGTGCCCCTCTTCCTCACTCCTTGCTCACATGTGTCGAATTAGTGGAGGATGGAGAGAAGTGGTAGCCCCACCTCTCACACTTGACATACCTTTTCTCTCCAAGTGGTGTGCCCTCCCTCCTTGGGAAGTGCTCCCCTCCTATAAAATCAAGCTCTCTCCCATTTGCTAAGCTAGTTGGAGCTTGTGAAGAATTGCTAGTTGTATTGTTACTATTGTATCATCTCTTTGAATTGAAATAAAAGGCTTTGGAAGCTACATTGGTGTACCATTTCATGTGTGGAACTTCTATGTTATTGTGCCGAATGTGAGGTATAATTTGCTTTTGTGCTTTTGCTTATAATTGTTATTTGTGTACCCTTCAAGAGGAGTTGTCTCCTAGTTAGGTAAGATTTGAAGAGCTAGGTTGCTTTATAATCTTAATGCGTATTTACATTTGATACCTTTAGCTTGCATGTTTATTTCGGGTAATGTTCATATTCTTTTAAAGCATCTTTGTAGGTAGCATCATACCTTTAACAATTTGTGTGGAAAAAAGTCTCTAAGTTTGCAAGTTCTCACAATTGAAGAGACGGTTGGGCTCGGTTGCGCTTGCCTCATTTTCAAGATCTTAAAGAAAGACATAGTCCCTCTTTGATCCATCAAGAAGACCCCATTTGCCCAAGTTTCCAAGCATTTCAAGCATTTCTCTTCCTCTCTTTCTCAAATTCTAAATCTTTCATTTTTGGTTACTTTAAAATACATGCAAAGTAAGATTTTATTTCAAAGTTAAATCTAAAGATTTTTTTATTTGCATGATAAAGGCAAGTAGTTTAGATCTTATTTCATAAAGTTTTATTTATAGAGTTGGTCTAGCTTGCTAATTCTATCTTCTAGATATTTTTTTAAAGGCAGATTTTTAAGCTAAAGGTAGTTTCATTTCTTTTTTACTTAGAATTTTTTATCTATTTTTTGTGCAACTTTAACCATCTTTTGCAGGCACTTTCTGAAGTTGTTTTGCAGCATTTTGGCACAAGTACCTTGCTGTTTTGTGCAGGTTTGCGAACAAACAAGAGGAAACTCTGGCCGATATTGGCGGAATTAGAGCTTCCAGGACCCCCAAAAGCACCTCATACTTCAATAAACCATTGGTAAAATTGTAAAACTTGTTGATCCATCTTTATAAGGATCACAAGCCTACCCAATGCCCAGTTTTCATCCCCCCTGGAGGATTTGTGTCTCGTGGTGTGCTTGTTAAATTTGCTTCAAAGCTTTCATTTTTGCAACTCTCACCTAAAGGAAAGATAAAATCTATCATAAAATGTATCACAAGCAACGCAAAACTTAGATTAGATTTCAATTTCATAGTTAGTTTAGTTATTTTCAATTTCTAGATTAATGTAGTTAGATATTTTTGCTAGATTAGATTTCCTTTCTACAAATTTATTTTCTGCATTTCAATTTGGTAAAATAGACATTTCCCCTCAACTACCCAGTGTATGCTTTGAACCCTTGTGAACCTAGCTTGACCTGGGGAACTCATCAGAACCAGGGTTGGTCAATGTGGATTAGTTTAATTAGAGAAATCTTTAAGATTTTATTACGTGTTTGGAAATGCAAGAGGGTTTGTGTAAGAAATCTGGCGGGAACTTTGAGATCTAGGTTCTCGTCGTTGGATCTCCCACATTCTCTTGAGCTTGTGTGCAAAGTCAGAGGGATACTCTCCCTGTTGGACATTTGACAAGCTCAGCCTCCAATCTAAGAAATAGCCTTTTAGAGGCCACATCTAGATTAGACTTATTTTTCTGCAACACTTAGCACACATTGCACATAAGGTGGCTTGCAAAGCACAAGAGTTACTTTTACAATAAACACTAATCAATTCTAATCGAAAATTTTAAAAGGACATTTCACACGACCGTCTTCATTTCAGCAGCATTTACATAATCTCACAACTTTCGGCACTGGCCTCATTTACTTTACATTTTAAGCCATTTTGCTTCAAGTATTTACATTACAAGCATTTCCTTTGAAGTGATATATTGATGTATGTATCTCATTTACTTTATGATTATTGAATATATATTTTGATAAGTGAATGAATTATATGTTGCTAGTGTCGATTAATTTATTGCTATATTGTTCTTGTTGCCATAAACTCCTAGATTATAATTGTGCTTAGTTTTAATTTGAGCCTTAAATTATTTTATTAGGGACTACCCCCTTAGCTTCGCTAGGAGTTGGCTAGACGGAAGAGTCGAGGATCAAGTGACAGCACCTTGACTAGAGAATTTCCTCCAAGGACACATCAAGAGGATTGAAGATTTCTTCCACGTTCCCAAGGTGTGTATAAAGGTGGCAACAGAAACAAAATTTAAATTAATATCCGCTAACAACCAAATAGGCCAAAGGGGCTAGGGATTACATCAATCATGAGAAGCCCCAACAAAGATGCGAAATAAATTAACTGAAGTGAAATGATAAAATATCAGCCCAACAATTGTAAATGAATAGCATATCAAAAACCTGGGCCTACAAGAAGGTTGTCCTGAGGTGGAGAACCCTAACAAGTGGGGAGAAAGTCTATGTAGAAACAACCATGTCTAGACTGAGAGAAACATGTAGCCAAGAGAGGAAAGAGAATGCCCTACTGGTAAATTGAACCAATAAAGTGGATGCATGTATCCAATGCTTGTCGGATAGTATCATAAGGAAAGTGGCTCGGGTTAATAGATCCTTGGGAAGTAAGCCCAGGCAGCATCAACCTACTCCCCCCTAGGGCGAAGGAAGAAGGGAGATCTCTTCTAACACACAAGGCCAATGGATCCCCATTGGAAGAGAAAAAACAAGTACGATATCGTAGAGAAGAACGATGGCATTCTTGGGTTGCTCTGATCCTCCTAGAAGCCTGAACCATTGGCCCAATATGTTTATGAAGTGTAATGATCATCAAGAATATGAATCTTGTCGCAAGCCAGATTCAGATCACTGAAGCTTGAATAATGTCAATATATTTTATAAAACACAATGGGAATGTTATATCATGCCCAATGTCACTGTATTGCCATGTAATATTTCTCTGTTGGAACGTTGTTGCTCCTCATATACACATGAGTGACAATTATACTTTCAGGAGTAACTTGCAAGGAATTGTCTTGGCCTGAGGGTTGAGCACGGTGATCCTCCTTGAGGAATCATGTGGTGCTCTTGGTGGTTGCCTTCTCGGTGATCTCATGCTCCTTAGTTGACAATCTTGGTTCATGGGTAGTGTTTCTATTTTTTGTTTTTGAGGTGGTACATGAGATGCTAGATGATTGATCTCTTTGGGTGATGCTTAGATGATTGCATTCGATACTTAAAGACATACTCATGGAAAATCTAACTATCGGTACTTCTCACTTGCATACCTTTTTATCATCATATCAGCTCATCTGGTGATAATGCTTGCATCTTTGACATCAGTTTACACCTTGCCAAAGGAGATCATTGACAAAAGATTGTAACAGAATGTTACTGCCTTTTTGTACCACTGACTGAAGGATTCCAGTAGAGACAATATTCACCTAAGAAATGACAAGTTAGATTGAATTAATAATTGATTCTTGACCTGAAAAAGTTGTGGGTAGGACCTCTTTGGGATTGTATGCACTGTTGAGGCATTTAATAAATCAAGCTAAGAAGTTTCTAGGGTCTTATCCTAATAATTGGCATAGCATCATGCAATCGAAATTGTTAGAATTTTAAGAGCAAACTAGAAAAATAAATATCTTTTAAATTTTATTTACTACTGTAGTTTTGGATCACCATTATATTCACAAATTTTGATGAAAACCAATAACAGAAATAATACAATGGATCTGAACATTACCTTAGCAAAAACAAAGAACAGATTTGAACATTACCTTAGCAAAAACAAAGAAAGGATTTACATGATGAGCATGTTGTTGTCCTCTTTTCTGTATGCTCAGAAAAACTTTAAGGATCATTGACCAGACCCTCAAGGGTAGATCTCATCATGATCTTGTGAACAGTTTTGCCAATAAGAACTTTAGGGAGATATCAGAAAACCAATCAGCATACCAAACATCAAGTACAGGGCTTAAACAAAAACCCCACTGACCAATCTAGAGGCTGAAAGGAAGCCACTAACAGCCCTAACAAATTATGTCCAAGAAGAGGGACTGCTACAGCAATAGGCAGAATTAGGTAGCATAAATTAGGGTTGTCTCAACAAACCCTAAAGGTTGAAGTTAGGTAGCATACACATGTGACAGCGGCAGCACATAGATGACACCAGTCAGCAGATAAGGAGGGCTGGAAATGACACAGCAGCAGTATATAGGTGGTACCAGCAACAGATAAAGAAAGGGGACAGCACCAGCAAGGAGTGGCAGCAGAGGAGGAGCTGTCATAAATGGGTTCGCAGCCAAACTTAGCAAGAAAACAAATCCAAGGAGGGGCCGCAACACAAAACTCAGCAAGATAACAGATCTGAGGAGGGTCGTACCCACACTCAGCAAGCAAAATTGTTCCAAGGAGGGCCGCACCACAAAACCATCCAAGGAAGGGAGCCACACCTACTATAGCAGCCAAGGAAGGGAGCCAAGGAGAGGGTGGCACCCTATACCAGCAAGAGAAGGCAGATCCAAGGAGGCCGCACCCTTTACTAAACTAAACAAGAAGGAGCCACAGCAAATTTCAGACCAAGAGATTTGAAGAAGAGGAATGAGTGAGAGTGTGAGGGGAATAAGTCTCCTTTTATAGTTTAGGTAGGAGGTTAGGGTTAACTAAATTAACCCTATCTTTAAAGTTAGATTAAACCCTAATAAAATAAAGAAATTAAATAATTAATATTTTAATCATAAAATATTAATTAGAATAGTCAACAAGTCAAGGTGGCTAGCAAAGACCCAAACCACATAAACAATAAGGAGGACGTGGCTCAAACAAGGGAAAGCAATAGTAACAAGATAAAGTCAAAGGGGGTCTTCTTCAATGGCAAAATGTCCACAAAGGTCTCGTGATATAACTTATAAGCTTTTATCATCCCAGCATAAGAGGAAGGTCAATGATGTGATCATGTCCTTCTTCTTAACTTCTCCTAGGTCTCATGGACCATCCCGGGAGAGAAGAAGATCACACATCATCTCGGCTTGGTACTTAACCAAGAAACTGCCTGGTTCCAGACCAGGATACCCCAGAACGCAGCTGGGGGCCCTAGATCACAACTAGGGTCTTATCCACCAAGGTACACAACCAAGGATCAATCCAAGCATCGAGCAAGGATTCCCTGGACCACATCCAGGGGCCCTAGACACATCTAGGGACTTATATAATCAAACTGCTTGGTCCTTGACCAAGAACCCCAGCAATACACTGGGGGCCCTCACTAGGGTCTTTTGCCATGGCTCTAACTGCTTGGTCCCAAACCAAGAACCCCAGGAGTGTACTAGGGGCCCTAGATCTCATCTAACGATCACAATAAATCACTCGAGTGGGGATAGCGCTGCATATGTAAATAATATCCACGGCAGTTTACGGATCAATCTTCCATCTATATTGTTGCTAGGTTTTGTTTACTCCCACTCCTACTACACAAAGTGAGCCTAGTTAACCCTTAGGGATAAGCCCCCTTGAATTAGGCCTTTCCTTTGTCTAAAGTGAGAGGAGAGTTGGTGAGGTGATAGTAGCCAACCTCCTAAGTTCCATAAGGCTAGCTTCCATTTTTGGGACTTTGAGCTAAAAGTGCTAGTTTGTGTGGTAACAATCATCATACAAGGATATCTTCTCAGTGGGACGCTTAGGATGACATAGGCTAGGTTGTATTTCCCCTCAACTCCAGTTTGATTAGGCATTGATCATCTACTTACTTTTCTAGTTTCCTAGCTCTACTTCTTTGTGTGCTTGTACTAATATTTGCTTCTCCCTTGTTTGAATTGTGAGCATAGCATTCCTAGACAAGCAAGCTTGATGTTTTTGTTGATGATTGCAGCTTCGTGAGACATCCTCCAAGTCACGTTCTCCTCTGAGACTGAGTTGAGTCGACCTGAGAGGGACCCCAGTGTTGGGCATACCCACGTGATGGGGCATCGGTCTCCTCTGTGTGAGAGTTGAGTCGTCCCCCAATGGATGGGGCATTGTTCTCCTCTAGAGAGTTGAGTCGTCCCTCAGTGGTTGGGTGTGCCCATGTGATGGGTGCATCGTTCTCCTCTGTGTGAGAGTTGAGACGATGAGGTACTCCAGATGATTTTGTTGAGTATGACGTCCTTGTGGCTAAGCACAAATGGACGTGTCCCTAATGGTTGAGCACTAGTGGATGTGTGGATCCCTTACTATATTGTCTAAGTGTAAGATTTACCTGTAACCCTAATTGTGATGTAAAGGGTACAGGTCGGCCCCACCATATGTGAAAGATAATTAATGTTTATTGTAATAATTAATTATTTTCTGAGTTATTAAGGTCGGCCCTGTTGTGCCAACAGACACCCCTATTGTTGTGTCTGGTCTAGTATAAGTAAAGGTGATTTCCCCATTGAGGAAACACACAAGTCACTTGTCATTTGGAAATTTCAGCAAGTACATCTCTAGGGCTGAAGTGCGCACCTCTCTTGGACGCAAGTTTCAAGGTTGTAGAGCACCCTCTTGTGTGCATTAGGGTTTTATGGTTGGGGGATCTTCTCTTGAAAATATAGCAAAGGATTGTTGGGTTTTCTTCCCTTGAGTAGAAGGGTTTCCCAGGATATTTCTTGTGTTCTTGTGCATGGTACTTCTTCTTGTGATCTTGGTTATTGCAGCAATTGTAAATGGTGTAGCTGCATTTGTTCATGGTTCAAGTAAATGCTAAAATTGAAATAAACCTCATGCTTGAGCCTAGCATAGTGAAAATTCAACAGTTTTATCTGTGAAAGGTGTTGATGGATGCTTTCCAGGTTGTCGTGTTTTGTGTTATAAGATTTGTGGTCAAAATGTTCGCTTCTTGTTACCCTCTTGTACTAAGCTGCTGCAAATAATTATTAATGCAGATTACATCAACTTCCCACTTTTAACCAGATTGGAACTGCAAATGTTGAGAAGCTACAGAATTGTAACTGCTGTTAAAAGTTAAAACGTTGTTATAATAATTATCCATCTGGGTTAGTACCATCATAAAATTTATGTTCTGAATAAATTTATAATGCTGCTACTGCTTTCCGACAGTTAAATCCATGGCGTTAATAGTGTGACTGGAGGATTTATGAGATGCATGCAACAGAAGCAAGAATTCTAAAAAGTAACTTTCTCGAATTCATGGCTTTTGTAATACTCAAAGCTACCCATTTAGAACACAAAATTATGACAAAAATGGAAATTGAAGATAAAAATAGATTTTCAGATTTGTATAAATCTTGCATAAAACAAACTAACTTGTCAAACATACATTTTCTCACGTGAGGAGCACTAAAAATAACTAGGTGCTAAAACAGATGCTATAATTACACAAATGGGATTTTTAAAGCTCATTGATTTCAAAGCATAGGTTGGGAACAAAATTGAATTGAAAACATTATGTTTAGTACTCTTGAGAATCTCTGCAAATCTCTTCCAAAAAGTCAATTTATATGCATGTCAACAAATTAACTTAAATGAATATCTTTAATAATTTCTGCAAATATCTTGTCAAACAAATCAATTTATATGCATATTAACAAATTAACTTAAATCAATCTAAGTATCCAAATACAAATCTGAACACACAATATTTAAGGAGAAACATAAACAAAAATAGAGCATGACATGTGAGGTTCAGTAAGGTGCTTCCAAACATTGAAATCTCTAAGTGTGCCCAAATAAAAAAAATTGACAAAGATAAAATATTCCAAATATCGGAGGACAAAATGTTTTTAATATTTCATTTATATGCAATATCGATCTACTCTGTTACATACACTAGTATCCACAGTGTAGCATTGCCATGCATGTATAAGCAATTCCAGCTATGCTAAAATGCTGCAAGAGTGCTTCGAGACACCAAACTACTATTGCATACTCACTTGAGTAACAGGATTAAGCTTACAAACAAACAGCACATTCTCAGGAGGTTTTATTTCAGCTTCTGGAATATCCCCTATCTGTAATCACAGAAACAGACATTAGAAATTAAAGCCATCAAACCAGTCCATATGAAAGGGGAAGTCGATGATTTCAACTTATTGATAAAACTTTATTTTCAAAATTATAGACAAGAAGATAAATAGTAACCCTAATGTATCTTATCCTCACCATCTCCAAAACAACAGCTCGAGAATGTGCTTCTTTCATGCGCAGTGATTTCTCAAGCTCCTCTGGATCTAATTGTTCATCCATAGGAACCCAGTCATCTTCCAGACGCACTTCTTCCCCCTGAAAAGGATTGTGACATTTGAGGGTAGAATGTAAGAAATGTGAATTGAACTACCAAAAAAAAAAAGAGAACTAACATCCACAACGAGAACTAAGATCCATGACAAATATAAGCTCAACCATAACTTTCCTTCCAAGTACGAGGGCCTACTTGTGTGTAATCTCCATATCGACACTATATTCTCAGCTAATCATTAAAAGGGGAAGGACGTAATGTTGAACTGTGCTCTAGCATCTTACAAGAGATGATTGTTATATGTATTCTTAGTACTTCTGAGATAGTAAATGGCCTGTGTGAAGAAGAGTCGGAACATATTTCTACATTCAACGATTGCTTGCATCTAGATAACAAAACATTTAAAATACATGCTTTATAAGCCTTTGATAACAACAGTGCTAACTTGTCAATGCAACAACAAAAAGAATGGTGATAGCCTTTTTCAGTATTTAAAAAGCCTATCCAGAGTGTGATCTCTTCTCGGAAATGAGAAAATGTAACAAACATAAAATATATATATAATATATAAAATATAAATAATAATAATTAATCAATAGTTAATGATTAATAATGAAGAGACACCTTCCTGATGAAAGGTTACATCTCTTCATGAAAGGGCACCCTTGCGTGGGTATATAAGGCCCTCATTCTCATTGTACTCATCATCTTATTCATATTCTTATACATAATTGTTTAATATATATTACTGTCCCATATGGATATCTTTATATTCCAAGTATTTTGGATTATTAACTCGTGAGCCAGGTTGGTTCATCACAGTGGTATAACGTCAAAATCGATAATACCTTCATCAGAAAACTTTAAAGATATCTCAAAGGTAATCCTTCAAGAAAATCAAAAGTCAATATCAAGGATGCAAAAATATTTTGACGAAGCTATTATAGATAAAAAACAAGAAATTTCCCGCTTAAAAGTCCACAGTCAAAAACTACTTACACAGATCAAGAAGTCAAGGGATAGAAAACAGTGTGTTCAGAAATTGGAAAAAGAAAATCAGGACCTCAGACAGAAATTATCAGAAAAAGATGAAGAAACCTTGTGTTTAAAAAACCTTAATCAAAGATTATTGGAACAAATCAAAGTATTGAAAGAAGAAGAATCTGAGAAGGAAGACAAGAACAAAAGTCAACAAATCAGAAAAGGAAGAAAACTCACGCCTAAAAGGTTCATAATTAAAAGTCTACTCACACAGATTAAGAAGTTAAAGAGTGATAAGAAGTCACTACAGAACAAGTTAGAGCAACTTATCACAAGGAATCATTGGTTGATAAAGAGACAATGACTGAACATATGGAACTAGAGAGGTCTTCAGATGTAAAAATCCCAATTGTGGATAAAAGAATTAATACAAATCCATTCAACCTTACAACTCAAAAGGATGCAAATCCAGCTGATGTAAAGAGGTCTTCAAATGTCTAAGTAGAAACAAGCCAGGGGTGTGAAGAAGACTCAATTCCAAAAGTTAATCAAGAAAAAGATACAAGTATATGAAAAAAAGATCAAAATGCAAGGACGCCTTATCAACATCCTAATCACAAAAGTTGATACTTCAACCAATCAATGTATCAACAGAAACAAATCACCGATATGCCGAAGAATATTACTTCCACTACAAGTGGTGCTCAAAGTAGAAGCTATCATGGGAGTCGAAATACATCAAGTTTTATCGAAGAACTCTATAAACACCCAGTTTCGCAGAAGATCGAATTAGGGTGGACAGAATCCTTTACAATGCGACAGTCCTGCTCGGCGCTTAAAAGATCCTATCATCTCAAGTCCTCAATGATCACTAATTCAAGAATAAAGAATCGGGAGACAATATTACAAGCTAGAGCAAGAGATAAGTCTTCCATAAGTATGCTTTGAGGACAAAGCATTTCTAAAGGGGAAGACTATGTAACAAACATAATATATATATATATATATATATATAATCAATAGTTAATGATTAATAATGAAGAGACACCTTCCTGATGAAAGGTTACGTCTCTTCATGAAAGGGCACCCCTGCGTGGGTATATAAGGCCCTCATTCCCACTGTACACATCATCTTATTCATATTCTGATACATTATTTTTTAATATATATTACTGTCCTATATGGATATCTTTATATTCCAAGTATTTTGGATTATTAACTCGTGAGCCAGGTTGGTTCATCACAGAAAACCAAATAACATATGTAATAGAAATCAGCTATAATATCTTGGAAAATTGTCTTCTAAGGCCTATCTATGAGGAGATTCAAATCAAATTTTATTCAATTTCTTTCATCCACATTTACAGGGAAAGGAATGCAGAGGCAGATGGTCTTTCTAACGACGGATTGCGGTTGGTCCCTGGTGCATGGCACATCCAAGAAATCAAGGAAGAAAAATCCTCAGAATATCAACATACAACTTTCTTTTGATCTGGACTTGACTGGCTATTGTCTGATTATTGATAAACTTGTTTCAGTATTTGATCCTTTGCAATGAACTTTTTTAAATGTCTGCCCTGATGTTAGACAGCTTATAGCTCAGTTAAGGCATTATCTGAAGATATAGGTGGGGAAGCACAGGAACATCCTTTTTGTAGATTTTGATTTAATATACTGGGATGTAATATTCAAACAGTTGGACAGTTTTATATATTTGTAGAGGGAAATATGTTTCTTCTCTTATTGAAGACATTCGGAACTGCTTAGATGCACATAAAGATTGTAATTTTATTTGTATAAACAAAACTATGAACTTTTTTCTGCAGAAAAAAAAATGTAACAGAAATTAGATGAAAAAAACCCAAATGCAGCAACTTATATATATATATATATATATATATATATATATATATATATATATATATAAACTTGGAAACCCTCTTTTTATAAGCTAATTTCTAATTATTTTGCAATTTTAAAGGGTTATCTTCTAAGATTTTTCTTTTGTTTTATGTTTCTGAGAGGGACACACAAACCTAGAGTTCTTTTTAGTTCCCCGAGGAATAAAATGTTATTTTTTAAAGGACACATTTCTGTTTCAGGAAATGCCCCAAAAACAATTCTTGTGCATTTATACTGGCTTTTATACCAGAAATATTTCTGATATAAAAACGGGGGTAGAGTGGGTTTCTGATAACAGAGACATATATACTACATAATAATAAAATATTACATAAATTTATATATATAGCCACAAGAGGTAAGCCGGGTTGGTAAAAGCAGGGCGCTGTTACAGCCCCATCCAGAGTCCGATTCTTCCGAAATCTATTGGAGATATGCATTCAGCATTAGATCTTTACATTATGTTACCCTACACAGCATTACATAGTTACACACGATATACTCTGAAAGACAACTAATCGATCAACTCAATGTTTTGTGATGTTCAACACAAAGGGCACAAGGCCCATATATAATGAAATATTTAGAGGCTTGTGACCTTTCAGTCACACACAAATATATTATTATATATTATAATACAGCTGATATTAATAATATTGTACAACCTTAATAACCGAACTTCGAAGTCATGCTTACACCTACATGCCTTAATAAACTTCACTTGGGGGCAAGAAAGGAACATTACAATAACCACCTCTTAACAATGACTACCCCTAAAATAGTTAATCACCAAGCAATGTAGGCATTTTTACAAATACAAATACAGATATGACTACTATACAGCAAAATTACCTATCTGAAAAAATCCCGAACAGCTCCAATATAGAAGTATACATCTCACAAAAATCTTAAAAAAACCAACTTTTTAAAATTATGTCTGGACTCTCTTTCTATATAATAAGCTATATGAAGTATATTATATGACCTATAGCATTAACAAAAAAATTATAATAGTAATTTTAATATATATAATAAGAGATACTTTAGAAATAATAAAAAAAATATTATAGTAAATTTAAAATATTTAACATGAGATACTTTATTATACTTTATTTTATAACATAACATAAATATTATAATAAAGTGTATATATATTAATAGCTCTACTATATTTGATACCCTAAAGTATAGCATTCAAAATAACGCTTAAATTTTAAAGATTTCTCAGAAATTGTAGGTTGTCAAATATTGCAAATAGTGGCCATTCCTTGACAGTGCCTAGCAAATCTTAGTTCACTGACGTGATTCCTCGACCAAGTTTAAAAAAACATGATTGCGGTAAAAGATCCTACAAGAAGTATAGCCACATGATGGGTCATCCATTGAACACTGCTAGTGAGTTGCTACAGGCACAAGGTTTAGCACAATTACTTCCCAAATAGAGTAGCAGTTTGGAAGGGCATCTCAAGTATCGACAACAATAGTGCATAGTTAAACGACAACCATCTAACAGGGGAAGGTGTGAAAGTATGAAAGGGAACATCAAAACAAATAACGTAACCAGCTACTACCTCTAGGGCAGAGAGAAAGACTGCTATTACCATTGTCCAGGGCAAAAGAAATAATATAATAGAATTCTCAAAGTTCATTCCAAAAAGAGAAGGCACATAATTGTTTGTAGGGTATTGGTATTCCACATATAGCACATTTGAATTCGTACTACAATTGTATCTCGATTCTCCATACACCAACTAGTTATACGAACGAATTATATAAGTATGCTCCAAATGAATATATCGAAATAAGGAATAATTGCCGAAATGATAGCCAATACTGAAAATGACAAAACATCGTCAAGTTCTCAATGGAGAGTACATCTTCAGAACTAGACCATCCCAAACACTTTCACACAAGTCTCTTTGGAATCGGAGAAGCAAACGCAAGTTCAAACAAAGAATTCTGCACCCTAGTCTCCAAAACACCTTCACACGAACCTCTTCGGAGTCGATAAAGCGAACATAAGTTTAAACAAGCATAAGCACAAATGGTCAAGGAACAATGTTGAAGAGAAGACAAAGATGATGGCAAAGTAGGTGAAGATGAAAGTGATTTGACAAAGATGCCTAAGGAAAAGAGTATCGAGGATCCGTAAGAATGCTCCAAGCAAGCAACCCTAAAGTGTTGACCACAAGCCAATGGGTCAAAAAATCAACAAATGTTCCTGTTATCCCCGATATCTAGGGATAACTAGGAGATCATGTCTCGAGGCCCACATGGTCCTAGACATGGAGTACCGAGAGCAGGAGTGACTTGAGCATGGCCCTGGAGGGCCCATGTTTCTTCTTCTCGGCCAGACCTGTCCTGT
>ML786595.1:638705-649522 GCA_009831015.1 Picea engelmannii | reverse complement strand
TTTCCAATTTCCTCTCGATTGCTGACTTCTTTCTGTCTTTGCTTCTTCTAAGTCTCTTCATGATTGATTCGGCTTATCTTGCAATAGCTTCCACATGATTTGTATTTCATCCTTTCATGTGTATTATCTAATGATATCCATTTGTATCTTATTGTTCTTCCATAGGTATAGTTCTCATTGGAACACATTATCTTTCAAGAGATAGATAGAGACGATGCAAACAAGATATGTACAAGAAATAAGAAGAGTTTTGTTACCTTTAGAAGAAGAAGTCTCTTCCATCCTGCTTAGTCTTCTTTGTAGGTTCCTTTTCTTAGGCAATTGATGCTTCGTGTTTCTCCTTCCTTTTCTTTAGCTCGGAACAATGATTCTTGTAGTGACAATACTTTCGACAATTGAAGCATTGTACTTCCGAAATGTCTTTCTCTTGATTTGGCTTCCTCCTTGAACCAAACTTCCTTTTGTTCCTGAAGTTCTTGAATCTTGCTGTGAAGGCTTGATCATCGTACTTCTTTTGGGGTTTCTCTTTTGTACTGATCCTTGATTCTTCTTGAGCACAACAAGTCCAAAGTTCTTCAAATGTCGGATACTCCTTTCTTGTGCTCATGCCTACAAAAAATGCATCCCACGTCTTGGGAAGACCATTGAGTACTATGTTTACCAACTCCTTCTCTGAGATGATCTCTTCAATAGCTTGTAGTTGATCTCTTAACTGAGAAATTCTCACAAAGTATGATGTTATGTTGTCATCATCATTCATCTTCATGTCACGGAGCTCATTCTTAAGACTCATTACTTGTCCAATGTTTCTGACTAAGAAGAGGTTTGTTAGGGCATCGTACATCTTCTTCGATGAGTCAAGATGGGAGATGTAGGGTATCAAGTGGTATTTTATGGATTCCACTGTGATACTCATAGCATTAATGTCAACGTCTTTGAACTTCTCCATAGCTGCAACATTCTGCGGTTCCTTCTCTTTCCCTTCTTCAAACTCTAGTTTCACGATCTTTCCTTTCACGATATCCAACGCTTTATTCTTGGCAAGGATGAGGTCAATCTTTGTCTTCCACGCTCTGAAGTTAGAGGCTCCAGCTAACTTGTTCTCTAACTTCATAGAATAAGTCATGGCTACTTTGACTTGGTCAAACCCTAGATTTGACCACGAACTCAAACTTCACGTCTTGGCTTGCTGAGAGTATCAGGAGATGCGCTAGGCTAGAGCGCATTGATCTATCCAGAGATTAGGTCAATCCATTTACTTAAGGTGCCTCAACAAGAGGATTAGGGTTTCTGCAACTGCTCTTGCTAGTAACCCTAGCGGCAATGTCTTGGAAGCTGCTTTTGCTAGTAACCGTAGTGGCAGTTCCTCAGCGAGCTCAATATCCTAGCGGCTATGTTTCCTTCCAGCGTTTAGACTGAATGAAGGAGGTGTGGGCCCATAACCTGTTAGAATATAAGTGGATGTGCTCGTTTTACCATTGACAATACCTTTGTCACCCAACCATAGGTCGAAGCCACCCTCCAAGCACCTTAACCTTGACAGAGAAATACTCTAGAAGAAAACCCTAGGCTAGATAGCCAAACAAAGGGTAGCGTACCTTTCCCCAAGGATAACGCATCAACAAGAGCTGATCAAATAGTCCAAACCCTAGCCAAGAGATAGTCCAAGCATAGCTGCTAGCTGCAACGGCAGCTCTCCTCCAAACCTACACAGAAACTGGGCAACTACAGTGCGCACAAGTGCTGCTCTGCAATTCTGAGACTGCCTGCCAGAATGAGAACTGGCATCCTGTATTTATACTAATTCTAGCTAACTGCCTGGGCCGACTTCTCATTTTGGGTATCTGTCTGTTCAGTATATATTATTATTTCTGGCCGACTTCTTCTCTTGGAGGCTAATAACCTAATATAAATTATCTTCTTGAGCCAAGTCTTCTAGGGTTATTAGCCAACTCATTAGGGTTTCTTCTTGCTTCCCGAAGTATTCTATTCTCGTCAAGTTTACACGTGGAGGTAAATACCTCCCGCAGCTACCATAATATCAACACCATGTGCTAAAAAATTGTGTTGATGATGTGGACAGATCCATCATGGTTCCCTAATGCAAGGTTCCAACTCATAGTGATGAGTCAAGCTTATCCATAAGTCAATTAGTGGTTAGCATAAGTGATATTTGTTTGGACCTTGTTGAGTGATACACAACAAGTCAATTCTGAACGGGGAGTATGAGGAATGTGTAGATTTTTGAGGAACTAGAAGGTTTCCCAACAGGTATGTCTTTGACCTCTTGTTGGGCTCTAAGTTTGAGATAACAAATCCGTCCTTGCTGCTGTTTTAGGACAGCAAACAGGTCTGAAAATTCTGCCCCAAATTCTGCCTTCAAATTGATGGTTAAGTGCTCTTTTAAGGTGCCCTTGCATGTGTTTTCATAACTGATGTTAGCACATGCAAATACCTTAAAACAAATAACACTCCTCTAGGATCTTTACAAGCTCCTAATGCTGATACAAAACTAAGCATACATGAAATTTGAAAACAAGTAATTTTTGGTCAACATGACCTTGGACCAAACCCCCCCGAGGAAAACTAGTTTAGGATAGATGTATATATATGGAGTGTCTCAAGCAACAGATACAACAAAGAATTAAATACAAAGGAACCTGTACACATAGCAAGCTCCTCTCAAGCTTTGCTAGCAAGCTCCTTGAGAAATGCACCCAAGATGTCCACCCTTCCTCTTTGTTGTCCAAGCTAATGAACTAGTGCGCCCTTGACCTTCTCTTGGTTCTTTGAGAAACCCTTGCATGAAAATATCCTTTTGTATGCTGCCTCAAACCTTCACCAATCAGATCTGCTCTAGCTTCACTCCAAGTAGTGTCTGCAAGCCTACGCCCTCTCTCCACAAGTGCACCCTCCACCAAGCAATAACACTAGCACACAAAGCTTGAAGCTCCAAGCTTCCTTGCGCCCTCCATGAATGAGTGCGCCCAAGCTAGCTCCATCAATGCCTTCATTCTCCACGTCTTCCTCCCCACCAAACTCTCCAAGTGAACAATGAGCCTCCAAATAGTCCTATGCACCCTCATAACCTTTCCTTACCCAAACCTAGAGATCAATGGCTAGGATCAATTCTAGCCATCTCTAATCCATGGGTGAGATCTCATCTCAAGTATCTCACTTAGAAACCCACTTTTGGTTAAGTTTCCTAAGTTTGTTTTATGTCTCCTAATTCACCCACAAAGTGAATTAATAGTCATTGTTGCCGCCTTTATACACACCTAGGAGACATGGAAGAAATCTTTAATCCACTTGGTGTGTCCTTGGGGGCAAGTGAGAGTTAAGGTGTTGTCACCTAATCCTCAACTCCTCCGTTTAGGCCAACTCCTAACAAAGCCAAGGGGGGTAGTCCCTAATAAAATAATCTAAGGCTTAAACTGAAATCTAATCAACTAGTATTCTAGGAGTTTATTGCATTAACTAATATATAAAGCAAATTTATTCTAAAGCATACATAGATCCATTAATCACCACAAGATAGATAAAAAATACTTGCATAAAAAGGATACTTGAGATAATAATAGATGCAAGTAAATTAAATGATGCTTCAAAGTAAATGACTGAAAGTAAAGTGTTTGAAGCAAATGGCTTTGTAAATGTAGAATTGAGACCAGTGCCTTAAAAGTATCGTGGGCAATGTAGATCACGTATTTTATTAGATTTATTGATGGTAGGTTAATGAGATAAATTTTATTGCAAGAAAATAAAGTGTTTGAACTAAACTAGATTTGGCCTCTTGAGAGTTTATCCCTTTAGCTTAAAGATTTGTTGAGAACTTGCTGAAACCCAATGGTTCCACCAACAAGCCCACTAGAGGTGTTGGATGTCCAACACTGAGGGGAACAAGCCTGAGGTATTCAGTGAAACTTCGCACCCTCCCCCTAGGCGATTCTTAAAGCCAAGCAATAACTCTAAGGTGGAAATACTCCAGCTTAGATCCAATAAGGCTTAGATCCATCTTTGGAGAAATACTCCAGCTTAGATTTTGTTGTCTAAGCCTAGTAGATCTAAGCCTTATTGCTTTGGAGAAATTGAGTGAAAAAAATCGGAAATTATAAATTGCTTTTAGACAACAAAATATAATTAACAAGTAAAAAAAACACTCCAGAGTAACAACTCATGCCTAAGTCTAAGGTGGCTAAGACCTTTTACAAAGTTCATCATGCAACATCTCTTATTACAATTCCTCGGAGGGTATGGAAAATGTGAAAAAGATTGGTCTTATTGACCGGCTAAACTTCTGAACTCTAAATTTTGAACAAGGAATTGTTCAATCTTTGGCGGCTCGTTGGAAGTCCATCCTCGTGCAACTTGGTGGATAACAATCACGTTTGCCTTAAGTGACAAATTTCACCTTTTTGACCTAGGATAAAGTCAATGTGAAATTAGACATAAAGTACAAGGTACAAAGGGTCAAATATTTCCCTCTTGTGGTTAGAGACCCACAACCACAAGGGGACCACTTCCTGAGGTACACCAAAACTCAACAGAATGTAATGGAAAGAAAATGGGAAGGATGGAAAAGGTGTTAAGAATGGTTTGGGATTTGTGTCACGCTATATTAACCTGATTCCTAGTGGTACAACCTAACCTAAGGGATGACACACTTATCCAGAGAATCTATGTCCCACCATGGTACGACGAGGCAAGAGATAAAATTTGTGACTGTTACAAAGTGCTTTTAGATTCCACTTAGTGTTCACCACAGCGATGATTAAGTTAAAGCTATCACACCATGTCTAAGCAAGAAACCACACATGAAACCATAGTGAAGAAATGATGTAGCCGAACCAGAGTACCAAGTCATGGAAATGTAGAACACTAACTGCATGTACATCAATCTGAGGCATGAATGCGGCAAGTTGTACTTCCACTGAATGACCAAAGCTGAAAATGGATGGCAAGCCCAAAACATTATGTAGCAAAGGTTGGAGGATATCATGGAATTCGAGACCTGACTGACCAAGCAAGAATACTTCACATCGTATGTGAACTTTAATGTCCCACTGGAAGAGCGGCTCTAGAAGAGTGTTAGTTGCCCAAATATGATCAAGGTTTCCTCATGTCAGAGGAGGGGGCAATAGGGCCAATTCATCCCTCTTCCTGCCATGGGTTGTTACAAGATGGTAGTGTTTGTCATCCTATGCCCCAGTCTCCATATCTTTCCCATCGCCACTTTCCATTTTATTCATGTTTATGTTGGACCTTGCCAATCTGATCTTCCACAGAATGTGGGCGCATAGCTGAGCATAAAGAGAGAGACAGAGAGAGATGCTAAACTGATTTACAATTTGCAGGTGAAAGACACCCTGCTATGTGTAGTAGTAGATCTCTGAAGTTTGAACTTCATGAACTGGGATGTGCAATGTCTATTTAGGCAATCCTTGACTTGGTTATCATATTCATGTAGTTGTTTAAGTAGCCATGCATCTCTTGATAACCATCATAATGCTCTTTCTTTTCTTTATGCTTCTGGTTCAACTTCAATCATAGAGAGCCAAGCATTAGAGTAAACTTGATGACCAGAAGGAAATATCTAGATGAAATAAGCTTCACAATAATTGACCCAAAACTAAACCTTTGGAAGGATATATTTGTTTTATGCATGTCAAAAACTTTATTCACTCAGGTCAATACACTATTGTTACCATCATTAATGGAAAAAGGTAAATTTTTGTAACTAGCAATTTAAGCTTACTCCAATTTAGAAAGAATCTAATGTCACTATCTCTTGCCAGCTAGTTATAGTTAGTAATCAACTCTTCTATATTGACGACTCTTAAGACATCTCAGATAAATTTATATGACCTATCATGTCCTCAAAACAATTCTTGTTTCACTGCTTTGTTATCATATTCCCTTCCAAACTCTCTACTCCATATAGGACCATTGTTATGAAGACTGTGTAGAACAAGAGATTCTGCTTTATCCAATCCTATAGCTCCAATTTACTATAAATTCTGCAATTGGAAAACACATTACATCGTTAATCTTTTTAGTCTATTATCCTTTGATTGCTATTTTATCTCAAATTTGATTTCTGAAAAATTATATTGTTCTGTTCTAAGCTTTCACCCTTCACAGAACAATATGCCTAACTATTTACCTTTTAAAAGATCTAATAATTTTGTTTTGTATACATCTATCCTCAATTGCATCCTCTCAAAACACTAAATGTGAGTTACTTTAGAGAATGAAAATGACATCAACTGTGTATAGTACAATCTTAACCAATATTCATTTAGAAAGATCCTACCATCACCTCATTTTAAATGACAACTTCTCCAGTTAATAAAAAGATACTCTCAACACTTCATGAACAAGTATACTTACCTCCTCAGGAGGTCTCAACTCTGGAGAACTTTCAGGGATGAGCTCTGCAAGTTGTGGGGGGTCATCAAATGGATCATCCAATATATATGTGTGCTTGATTCTGTAATGTCACAAGAAATATATATTCAAAACTCATCTTCCATGCAAAAAATTTTGAAGGAACTCCCATTATATTGATCAAGGATATGTGAAAGAATTACAACTTTTTTCCAGGGGCTACATTTGAGAATTATTAAGGTGGCAGTATATCAGTTCAAATGGGTCTATAATACAACCTCAAAGGCCTATTCTAAGATACACGGAGGGATTTACTAATTGACATTGTTCACAAAAGCAGCAAAGATATCTCATATAAAAGACTTGAAACCACCTATGACTGACTTCAACAAACCTTCTCTATAGAATTTGAAATATGAAATAAAGTGAGACCTGTGATGGTCTAAAAATCAAACAAAGAGTTTTCAATTTATTACTTTAGTAGTGTCTCTAAAATCAGAATGATTAATTTCTCGACTAAAGATGATGAAATTTAATGACAAATTTGCTAACAAGATGTCTCCAGAGTCTTAACTTCCAAACTTTCAGATAAACAGATACTGCCTGGATTAGGCATGCATCTAGCAATCAATTTCAATATTTTTATTTGACTGAAAAGCCATTGTTTTCCATATAAAGCACAAGACACAAAGTGGTGATGGTCAAAAGACAAGAATCGAGGTTTCTAAAATTGAAATTTATGACCCTGCAAGTACTAGGGCATTAATCAGCCCAAGGGGGGTCAGCTCAATCAGCTGTTGCCAATGTTGCTGAGCATTTGGCTAGTTACATGCCAGCAGGTGCCTGGTCTGCGCTGGATGATGCACACTAGTCTATGTCGAGTCCCGATATCTTTACTAGGGATGCCATCCACGAAGGTAGGGAGAATTCCTTGGGTTTCCCGTGAGATTTTCTTTGGAGAAAAAAATAGGGTATTGGGTATTGGTGTATTAAATAATGATTAAAATGGTTATTTTGCTAGTATAGGGTATTGGTGTATTAATTAATGATTAAAAAAATCCATTTCAATCTTTAACCAATGTGATACAATAAATGTTCTGGAATCACCAATAGCAAACTTGCAAGTGGCAGCAGAGTGCATAATGGTTGTTAGTGAAGAAGAATAATAAAATTCACCACGAGAATTAACAAAGAATACACAACCTTTTGTAACACACAATATCATCAGATATGAAAATTTTAAAAATGTCCAACGAATGACCACAATAGTAGGTCAATGGGGACTCAAGAATACATCCAGTGTAGTACAAGTGAGATAAGCTAAGATAAGATAATTTTATTTATGTCCGACAAATGACCACAAAGGTAGGTCAATGGGACTAAAAGATGTTAGAATATAATGGATGTGCTCGTTTAACCATAGACAATATCACTATTGTCACCCAACCATAGGTCGAAGCCACCCCCGAGCACCTTAACCTTGACAGAGAATCATTCTGGAAGCAAACCCTAGGCTAGATAGCGCACCTCTCTCCAAGGATAGCACACCAAACAGGAGTAACAAGAGCTGATCAGAGAGTCCAGACCATAACCAAGAGAGAGTCCAGGCCAAAAACGAGATCTGCTAGTTGCAACAGCTGCAACGGCAACTCTCCTCCAAACTTGCGCACAAACTGGCCAACTGCAGTGCGCACAAGTGTTGCTTCTGCAGTTCTGAGAATGCCTGCCAGAATGAAGACTGGCCTCCTGTATTTATACTAAAACTGGCAAACTGCCTGGGCCGACTTCTCTTTCTGGGTGCCTATTTACTTAGTATATAATATTTCCTTTAGCCGACTTCTTCTCTTGGAGGCTAATAACCTAATACAAATTATCCTCTTGAGCCAACTTGTCTTCTAGGGTTATTAGCCAACTAATTAGGGTTTTTTCTTGCTTCCCGGAATATTCTATTCTCGTCAAGTTTACAAATGGAGGTAAATCGCTCCCGCAGCTACCATAATATCAACACTCCCTCCTAGCTAGGGAGGTATTGAAGGTAATGGTCTTGAGCACAAACATACCATTCACCTGTTAGCATCAACAAAGTTGTCTAGACTATCTCATGATTAGATCATGAGCACCATCATCACTATCAGTGTCATCAGATGCATCATCTCTCGGAACCATACTCCATCTGAGTAATCAGACATGATGTTGGATAAGTCACTCACTCCACAGAGTGACACAAGAGCCATTCTTCTAATCCGGACATATGTCCTAGAAGAATAAATGTTTTGAACCATTTTTCGTCTGGGAATTCTCTGTCCATTTATCATTCATCTAGCTGATAATCATTTCCAACACTACTGATAGTCTTCAAGGCGATCGAAACAATGTCATTCAATAGAACACAACGGTGTCTATCCATAATAGTACACAACTACAATCCAGTGGTACACTGCCACACCAAGTAGCGCACAGATATTTGATCAGTCACAATCAATGGAACACATCCACTACAGTAGTATACATCTACTGTCCGGAGACATACAGTCTCCATAACAATCACATCATCAACCTGCACAGAAAACATTGTTATGATATATAAACTAAATCATCTGGGCCATTCTTCCACTCACATCCGTGAGATCTGGAAGAGCATCTACCCTGAGAAAGTAAACATCAACGATGAGCTATCTGGACTATTCTTCTCAAGCAAGGAAGAATAATTGTCCTGATTTCTGAGACTGGACCATTCACCTATCTGGGCCATTCCTCCGGCACTAAACAAAGTGCAACTTGGAGAGAATGAATATGCCCTAGGGAATGCCTATCCCTGATTGTTGAATCTGGACCATTCACCTATCTGGGCCATTCCTCCGACACTAAACAAAGTGCAACCTAGAGAGAATGAATCTGCCCTAGGGAATGAGTGTCTGGACCATTTCCTAAGGAAATGACTATCCTGCACCAACCTCCAAAACGGACCATTCTTTGAAATTGCTCACAACTGTGAGATTCAAAAGAATGATTGTCCGATGAGGCGGACCAGTCTTCTTGACCACTATTGAGAGTGACCGTCAAGAAGAGAGACTGTCCTAGACCATTCCCTATGTTCACCACAAGGGGACTCGTTGTCTATGGTACATTAGCAATCCATCAAACCATTTTCATTACGAAAATGACCGTTCAATCTGGACCATTTTCCGAACTGGAAAATGCCTGTCCGTCAAAAATCTCAAACCACTTTCCGAACTGGAAAGGAACTGCTCATCCTGGACCATTTTTCGAACTGAAAAATGACTGTCCATAAATTAATAACATATTAGTGCTCCCTCCCAACTTGGGAGTCATCTCTTCCTTTTTCAATAAGGAAGTCGTCTCCACGAGCTTCAGCTTGAGTACACAAACTCTTTCATCTTGGACAGAGGCTTTACCAAAATGTATGCTTATCTACTCATCTGTGGAGATATATATTGGAGAACCACTTCTCCTTTCTGGATTTCATCACGGAGAATGTAATGCTTGATCTCAATGTACTTCGGTCTTTCTGGAACACTGGTTTTCTGAAGACTTCATATAGGTCTGATCATCACAGTATATAATAGTTGGATTCATCTCCTTTGTTTCCTGCTAGCTTATGACATCGTGGTAAGGCTCAAACTGGAACATCTCCAAGTGGCACTTCTTCTGTCATCATGAGTGTTTGTCATGGATTGGCAATCCATCATTCTAGACTTCTGAGTAACCATTGTAATACAATATCTCTGTTATAGAAAGTTTTCACCACGCTTCTGTTGTGCACTGGAGGCTCTCCACCAAGTTGTCTTCTTCCATCTGCATACAAGAGTCTCTTTCAGGCAGTGTTTTAAAAACCGCCAAACCGAAACCAAAACCGGTCGGTTTGACCAGTTAGAAGGCGGATCGATTCAAACCGGTAGAAAAACTGAACCGGCCGACCGGTTTAAGACGGAACCAGCCGGTTTGGTACCGAACCGACCGGTTCGGTACCAAACCGGCCGGTTCCGTCTTAAACCCGCCGGTTCGCTTCTGTTTTTCTCAATGACGCCCGCGGATGCCAATATGTTATTTTTTTTTGTTTTTTTTAAATCCTTTACCCTCCTAAACCCTAAAAGAATGTTATAAAGGCATAGAAACCCCCTCTAAGAGCCTCACACCTCTCTCATTCATCATTTGGGAGCATTTGGAAGCATTTTGGAGCTTTTGGGTTTTGGAGCAGCATTGATTCTTGAGGAGCAGCCTTGAGGAGCTTATTGGGCAAGTGTTTTGGGTAGTTTGTGGTGGATATGGCATCTCAACTAGGAGGCTATAGTTCATCTTCAAGTTTGGAGGAGTTTGGAGGAGACTCTAGAGGTATGTTGAACAATTTCCACTCATTTTTTTTCCATCTTGAGAGTTGAATGATGAATCTTGATTGTTGAATGTTTGAA
>ML786595.1:600694-612948 GCA_009831015.1 Picea engelmannii | reverse complement strand
AAGAGTTCAACAATCAATGCCACCAACATCGAGGTACATAAAGGGTATGGTGCCCTTGATTAAATGTCAGTTTCATACCCTCTTACATGATAGAATCCAATGGAAACATTGCAATCCTGCCAATCTTGAAATCCTGAAAACCGTTAAGTCTACTGAATTTTGAATGGGACCTAAAATTCTACTTTCTCCATATGAAGTTCAATGAGGTTGGAACCACTCTCAAACATCCTGAAACAATTAATGGTAATGTTAAAAATTTAAGTAAAAGTTCCCTTTTACTTTAAGAATTTAATATTACCATTAATTACTCAAGAGAAGCCAAATGAGTAGTGTGAGTGAAAGAGAGGGGATGGGGTTGGCTTTATACTAGGAATCCCTTCTCACACTCCACCAAAGCCCTTTGTTGCACTCTAACTCTCTTGTTGCTCCAACCTGTGGGTGAAATGAAGCAAAAAAAACGTTTTTGAGGGTCCGTAGACTGCCTTTTTGAAGGACACGTGTCCTAAATTCGTGACACTGGTTGTTGAAGTGTCGGACACGTTTTTAGGACGTGTCCCGTTCCCAGGACACGTTGAACCAACGAATCTGACACGTGTCAGGGCGAATCGTGTCGGATTCGTTGGACACGCGACACGCAGGGGGTTTAGGACGTATCCTGTTACTTAGCATGGCACTAACTGTTTGGTCCCAGACCAAGTACCCCAAGAGTGCACTGGGGGCCCTAGATCTCAGCTAGGGTCTTTGCCATCCTCCCGGAGAATGGCTCTTGCAGCTGCTACAAATTTAACAATAAATAGAAACTGTTAAAAATAGGATCTGACTCCTAAAATTTAGGAAACTGTTAAAAATAGGGTCCAACTCCTAAAATTTAGGAAACTGTCAAAAACACCCAAGATGACTAGGAGAACATCGCCATGTGTCATATGTCTAAAAATAGACACTGATAAAAACATAATGTTCTTGCATGTCAGTGATATCATACTCATCGGATTCGATTTTTTAAGAGGATCCCAAATACGCAATCAGAATCGACATGCGAGCCCTAGTGCTCCACCTGCTAAAAATAGAAAGTTCTTGCATGTCGCCCGAAAAAGCGTCATTACGACTTGGATATTATGTCCTTTGTAGATCTTGAAGTGTGAGGTAGATGCAATCTAGCTGAACCTCCTCTTAAAGTGTGAGAACCTACAACTTCGAAATTTCTTGCAAAAGACAATTGTTAAAAGTATGGTGTCACCTACAAAAGAAGCTTGGAAAGCATGAGAATTAAACTAAATAAACATGCAATTCAAAGAGATCTAATGTAAGTGGACAATAAGATTATGAAGCAAACTGGCTTTTCTAATCTTATCCTACAAGGAAACAATTCTTTTTAGAAGGCCAACTTACACCAATTAAAATGCAAAAAATAAGAAGGATTATACCTCACATAAGCACATTGACATAGAAGATCCACACATGAAAAGCATTACTCCAATGTAGCCTCCAAAGCCTTTTACTCCAACTCAAATGATAGTATAATACAATGGTACAACAAGCGTTTTCCTCCAAAGCTCCAACTAGCTTCAATGGGAGAGATAGTTTGGTTTTATAACAAGAGGGGCGCACTTCCCAAGGAGGGAGGGAGGGAGGGTGCACCACTTGGAGGAGAAAGGAATGACAAGTGGGAGGGAAAGGGCTGCCACCTCTCCCAACACTCCAAAAGATTGATACATGTGAGAATTTGGGGAAAAGGGAGGTCGTCACCTCTCAAGAGGTAGGCACCTTTCCTCAAGGGTGTGTCACCTCTTGAGAGGGGGGTGCACTTCCCAAGGAGGATCTCTCCCAAGTGCCACATCCCAACTCCTAACTTACCCGTAACTCCTTCTCATGTCCCAACAAGGTTCAGTGAACTCCAAGAGAGAGTGAGTTGACTTGAAACATGTCCCCGACATGTTTCCCAAAAAATAGCATTTGCTGATTTTTTGTCTTTTTTATGTGTTTTATTGAGAAATTGACTTTTAGTGATTAAAAATCACTATTTTCACTCACAAAGTGGGTACATAGGTAAAGTGGGTAATATAAGCAAGAAAAAGAATACCTCCAAGGCATATGATGCCTCCTAGTACCACTTATTTAACTTATACATTATTTACAATTAAAACATCCCGTTTTGCGGGAAATTTTTTATTTGTGGAAAACATTGAAAAATACTAAGGGGGACTTAGCGCAATTTCCATATGACTCAAAAGTGATGACTAGAATGGTAATATACATTAGACACTAAACTTAGACAACCTGCTAAGGCCTAGCCATTAGAACATACTACAGCGTTGGAGGAAATTGAGTGAAAAAACTTAAAAATTATAACTCGCTACTAAGGCCGCAAGATATAATTAAAATGTAAACAAAACACTCTAGAGTAATGTACTAATGACCAAGTCTTAAAGGGCTAAGCCTTTTACAAAGTTCATCATGCTAGCTCATCTTATTAAATTCCCCATGGGGGTATGGAAATGCGGTATGAAGAAGAAGAAGAAAAGGGGCCATAATGGCCGGCTGGACTTTTGAACTCTGATTTTGAACAAGTAACTTGTTCAACTTCGGTGGCTCAACTTGCAAGTCCATCCTAGTGCAACTTGGTGAGTAACAGGCAGCATTGAACTGGTAGTTGCTCCATACAACTCCATCAATGTTCACAGCCATCTGTATTAACTTTTCGAATAACTGCTCAGGCCTGGGTCAATATCGAATTCCACCTAAACTTAACCAAAGTTGATGTCGAGAAAACGAATCTTATTTATCCTATATGGATTCCTCATTGTTATCATATTTACTTTGGATATTCATTATACAAACCACTTTGGTTCATTGCACCCTCCTGCTTCGCCATAGCATGATGGTAGACTAAATCCATCAGAATCTGTTCTTACAACAGCAAATCTTGGAATCACTGCAAAACCACAGGTTTTAACCCTACTGGTTGTCTAAGAAAGAAGCAGCAAACGATAAATTTGGCAGCCACAGGCGATGACAGTTTTCTCAAGAGGTTCTGCCTCTCAATTTCACCTTCAACAAACTCAGGGCATTCACACAAATTCAATCAGAAACTGTCTCAAACAAATGGATATGATCATTTGTTTTCCTGAAAGGCTATCTGGGAAGTGAATGACGAAAAAGCTCTGAGCAGAAATGGGCCCAATACAACTAAGAGGTTATGCACTGAAATGGTATCGAATGTCTGATAAAACAATATTATCTTTAGAGTTGGCTACAAGTGGTGGAAAAATTGAAACAATAGTATAGTTATCTTGATTCTCAGCCATCTTCCTTTCCCCAGTTGAGGAAGCGTAAGCAAAAGGTTGGAGAGACCATCAAAAAATATGACTCTCAGATCATAGAACTCTTGTCTCGGTTGAAACTTGAGATATCAGACAGAGAAAACGAAAGAATTGACTAGTTTGCCTATGAATTGCAACCCACTGTCAAATTTGTAGATAGACAATGTAGGCCAAACTAGCACACAAGCTAACCATGACCACATATCAAGATAATCCCGCTAATCTAATCGGCTACATATGTACTCACATAAAGACACCATATGTCTATGACAAGATAAAACCAAATACACTAGGAGGGTAGAGACATAATTCAATCCTTTATTCATTACTTGATAGCTTACAATTAAAGATAATCAAATACTATGATCCTGGCTCCTTACCAAGGAGGTTAATACAACTATATTTATAGCCTAATAGTCCTACACAAAAACAATTCAAATCAAATCTCTAAATAAATCTCTTTACACCAACGGTTATTTTTGTTAAAATGCTCTAAATTCAGTATAATGTATTTATAATTTTATATCACCTAGCGCATATGGGATATGAATTGAAAAAGATAAATTGTTAGAAAATGAAGCCCATCAGCCATACACGTTATGAAGAAAGAATATTGAATAAAGTATAATAGAAGTAGATTAAAGAGAACTCAATAGCATATAGTAACTCTAAAAGTGAATGCAAATATGGAGAAAATGCACGCTGCCAAAAAAATAGGTTGTTGTGTGCAACATGTCCTTAAGGAATCCTTCCAAGATAACAATCAAGATGACAGTGAATCAGTCATTAGGTGAGTGCAATGTTATCAAAACCGGCCAGTCTGGACCAATTCATGCCCCCCCGCCCCATGGGCTAGAACAGATCAATTTACCATCCAAGGGGTGTAGACCAGTCTCTGAACTGGACCAATGTGATCATTCTGTCTCAAATCGGTTGGTTTGGTAATGGGCTAGTTCCAATCTAGACCAACCCTCATCTAGTCCTCATCCATTGGTTCTTATCAATTCTGCAATACAATTTTCCGACCAGTTCCAATCTGATCCTAGTCTAACCCCAGATCGGTCCTAGTTCCGGTTCTAATAATATTGGGTGAGTGTCAATGGCCTTATTATGTCCTTAACTATTATATGTTAACATACATCATTACATCCTTACAGACTAGGCTAGCTTTTCCAACAACTTATGGCACATGTCATGACACATTATAATAACACTCATCAAGCATTAACTAAATTTTCGGGTACCTTCAGGCACATAAGGCCACCACCTCATCTAATCTATGGCCGGTTGACATTCTACTATGTTTTTAAAAGTTCCCTGCCCTTCCTTCCATTTAGAGAACTAGAACATATGTTATGTCATCATAGCACTCATAAATAATAAAACCCAAAGCAAATAAGGTGTAACAACTCTCAGACAAGCTAATCCACATTAATCACAAATGATACAAAAATGATAATTGAACATTCAGGAACGGCATCATAGTCAAATTGACAAGAAACATTCAATATATAACTTCTAATCAAAACAATCTACCACATTCCCAAATTTAAGGTGAAAGTATTTATTAAATAGTTGAAATTACAAACCGAATATTTTTGTAAGGTCGTCCTTTCTCATCGACATATGCTTCATTTATCCTCATCAATGTATCCAAGCCCTCTGCAACCTCCCCAAACACCTACAAAAAATACATATTTACAAAATTTATTGTACAGTGTGGAACATAATTGCAACATATTTGTGACTGGGAAAATAAAATTATAGACAAGTTGTACCGTATGCTTTCCATCAAGATAGTCCAAGTCGTCTCGCAAGGTAATGTAAAACTACAATTTAAGAGATAAACCATAATGTCAAAAATGCATAATGAGATACAAAAGAAATGGGACAATATTTTGTACTAGGCAAAGGCTAAGCAAAAAATAAAACTCCAGGTGCATTTGAAGGTTTACTTCAAAGTAGGCTTCAAGATAATAACTAATAACTTTCACAAAATATTCACAAAATATAAGAGATTCCACAAACAACCATTACAAAATGACCTTCACATGAGCATTTTTTCCAAGGAAAACCTCAAGGGGAAAACCAAGGGAGGCCTCCCCATATTCGCAGATGACATCCCTATTAAACCCGTCAATGTAGACTAGTGCACCTCACCCAAGCGGATTTGAACCAGGCACCTGTTAGCACAGAACTAGCCAAATGCCAAACAACATTGGCAACAACTAGTTGAGCTAAAACCTTGGACTTTCACACGAGCATTTTATACCTAACATGCTATGTTGCACAAATTTTTGGAACATGAGAACATTGGGAATGCAGGTACGAGTATCTGGAATGTCTAGAAGCTTCACCCAAATTACCAGGAAACGACATATCTAGAGCAGCAATAGTATATTTAAAAATATAATTTAAAACTATATATATGAGAAATTTTTCAAAACTGGAAAAGATCGTAAACCATAAATCTTAAATGATAATTGATAATACTTAACAAATAACAAATTGACCTTTGTATCTTCTTGATCAAGAATATAACCCAAGTCACATGATTAGTCAAATATTAAGTTTAATATTCGTTTAATCCCAATATTAATTTTTGAATTGTAAAACAAATTCAATAATAAATTTGGCCTAAGTTTGTTAATTTCTTTTGAATAAAATAAATAAATTAAAAAAAAAACATGGAAAAACAATGAAATTAAAAAAAAAGGCCTACCTTACTAAGTTTATATCTACCATTGGCTTAACACTACCCTACCGTCATTGTATAGTATCTAGGCAGACTCCTATGGCTAATGTGGACCCTAATGATAACTCATCCAATCTTTCTATTGGAGATGTCTCTCCATTTTTTCAGGATACTCCTGTTAGTGGCTCATCCAGTCCCCATGTTGCATATGACAATGCTCTTATAAATGGATCATCCATACCTCATGTTGCAAATGCCCCTTGCAATTCAACTCCATTATACAGTGATGATGGCAACACCTTGCATTAATCACCCACACCAATTACTCTTCTTTCCAATAGGTCAAGGCCTATAAGTGAGCTATCTCCACTCTTGTTGATGCAACAAAGTTTTTTGTTGGTCCATCTACATGCTATCAAGAGGAATGGCTTTTTGGCCCATCCACTACAACATCTTGTTGATGTTTTGGTAGCTGCAGGAGTATCTTTCCCTCCTAGATGACCTTTCTTAAATGCGGAGAAGATTCTGGAAGCAAGAGATCCATTGAATAGATATTGAAATACCCTAGAAGAGAAGTCAGCCCAGAAGAATATAAAGTAATAATGAAAAGACACATGTCCAAAGAAGAAGTTGGCCCAGTCTAGTGGCCAGGAAGACTATAAATAAAAGACATCTTGGCTCATTTGTTCACTCACTCACACTCTCCCAGCTACACAGAAGAAAGGTGCAAGTTTGGAGGAGGTGACACAGTAGCTGCAGTTGCACAGTTTATTCTTGTTCAGTCTTTTGGTATCTCTCTCTTGTGCGCTACTCCTTGAGGAGGTGCACTACCTTTGTATGGTGTTGTTGCTACAGTTGGGTTGGTATTTCTGGTTAAGCTAGCACTTGTGCTAGGGTTTATCTGATTGGACTTGCTTTGTGAACGGAATCTATCTAAGAAAGGTTGTTGGGTTTTTCCCCCATTTGGGGTTTTCCTAGGATAAATCTCTTGTGTTCTTTTATGTCTCTTGTTTATGTTGCTACTGCTCAGTACATGATATATATGTTAACGGTAACGAAGTAAAAGAACACTAGTAACACTAATGCTCTGTAAATAAGGAAAATCCAACATGGTGTTAGAGTTGGTTACCCTTAGAACAGTTTGACCACTGGAAGGAAGATCGCTACAGAGGCACCTTGCAGCTGCAATACTTTGTCAAGCTCGTTGAGCACTATCCCAAGGACGTTGGGAATAATTCCTTCACAGAGCAGTGCGCCCTAACATAGCGCACCCCTCGAAACCCTCAGCGTGCAGTTTGGTGAAGTTTGAAAAATCAAGGTTTTTCAGTGCTAGGGTTTCTACTGGCGAAAATGTCAACCAGTATGAGAGTTGAGGATAGATTGGATGGAGCAGATAACTTCAGATCCTGGAAGCATAGAATACAACTCATTCTRGAAGAGAATGAATTATTGGATCACRTCAAGAAGATKCTTCCAGAACCCGAAGAYGAAGAAGCAAAGGMAAAGTTCAAGAAGAATGAGGTCAAGGCCAAGAGGATCTTGACAGACTCAATCAAGGATCACCTGATACCCAATGTATCAGAACTAAAGACTGCAAAGGAGATGTTTGATGCCCTAACCAGACTCTATGAAAGCAAGAACACCAGTCGGAAGCTTACCCTACGACATCAACTCATAAATGTGACTATGAACAAGTCAGAGACGATAGCCAACTTCTTTACAAGGATCTCACAAAACAAAGACTAGTTAGCAGCGATTGGAGATCCAGTAGAAGATGTTGAACTAGTATCCACTACGCTAAATGGTTTCCCTCCCTCTTGGGACACATTTGTCCAAGGAATTTGTGCAAGAAGAAAGTTACCCAAGTTTGACAAGTTATGGGTAAATTGCTCTCAAGAGGAATCTAGATTGATGTCCAAGAAAAAAAAGGTAGATGATGAGGAAAACCAAGCACTTGCAGCACAAGTGAAGAAGAGAAAGAAAAGAGAAGAAGGCAGTCCAAGGAGGTCTAAGAAGCCACATCGTAAGAGGGATGTGTCAAAGGTTCAATGCTTCAACTGCAGGAAGTTGGGACATTATGCCGCACAATGTCCTCACAAACATGAGAAAGAAAAGGAGAAGAAGAAACACCATGCACATGCAGCAAAAGCCGAAGAGCACTCAAAGGCATCAAAGGATGAAAAATTTGTCTTTTAGACAATGGTGTTTTCATATGAACGATAGAAGGAAACTCAAGTAGGACAACAACACCAGACTCCAAGTTTGCATATGAGGTTTGATATTTTATATTGTTGTTGCTTAAGAAAGTATTGTACATAGGATAGCAGTCTTTACAGCTTTATTATTTGTTATTGCTATCAAATGTTTAGGTACACCTGAATACTGTCAATACGGTTACCATTAAGAAAATATTCATTGTTAATGATATACTTGTCTACAAGATGAAATTGATCTCCTCTAGGAGATGTTCTTGATTACTAACCATTCCATGGAGGTTACCATGGAAATGTTGTTCTTGTCCCTTGTTCTGGACAGGTCACAGGTGATAGCTCTAAAAAGGAGCTATGATGGCGGTTGCAGGAAGCAACTATTTAGACAGTCTCTAGCCGAGACATAGAACTGTGTACACGAACATACAAACCCATGTGAAGTAGAAGATGAAGAAGAGTATCTCTTATGGAGATTGACTGTGAGGAGCAGAAGGCTCCAAAGATGACCACACAATTAATTTGAGCACTCTTCAGATCATCAGGAGGAGTCGGTAGTGACAAAAGGGCCTACCTAGAAACGATGCAGTAAAACCAGCATGTTCTCATACAGATACATGGCATTAATAAGCCATACTATGAAGAGAAGCAAATGACTCCACCAGTGGTGAGGCAGGCGGCCCCACCAAATACCAACTCAGAAGAAACTAGATTTTAGAGGGAGTCAACCCTTAGGATCCAGTAGGAAGGAGCAACCTCCCAGCACAGTCCATAAGAGATCAGACTTCAAAAGAAGTCAACGGATGTAGAGGAAGCAGGTGGCTCCTGAGATCGTATAGACTCAGAGGGAGTCAAGCTTCAAAGGGAGTATGCAGATTCAGAGTGAGCCTGATCTCAGAGCGAGTTAGTGGCTTAGAGACTTTCGTTCAGAAAGTATACCTTCTCATATTCAGATAGGAGAGAGAGATGTCTTCCAGGACTGACAGACAGGTGCCATGAGTTGAGGAGGCTAGATCGAAGCTTTAGAGGCTTCTAGGAGATGTGAGATCTCTTGGGAGGATTCCCTTGTCTCGATAGACCTTGTTGCAGTGACAGAGGAGGCAGCCAGTCAAAAGGACTGGGATATAGATTTTGCCTCATTTCTAGAAACCACACATGTTTTCCAGCTATATGGCGTTGATGAGCAGCATAATTGATTCAGAGCCTTCCACCATTGAAGAAGCTGCTGAGAAGCAGGAATGGAAGGATGCCATGATGGAGGAGTATCAATCCATCATGAAGAATGATGTGTGAGAAGTGATTCCGAGACCAGAAGGGAAGTCAGTAGTGACTTCCAAGTTGATCTACATCATCAAGCATGTTGCAGATGGCAGCATAGAGATGTACAAAGCTTGATTTGTGGCCTGAGGATTCTCCCAGCAATAGGGAGAAGATTATGACAAGACACTTGCTCTGGTAACCAAAAGAGGTGTATTTAGAGCAACCACAAGATACATGAGAAGGAGTCTCATGTCTGCTAATTGAAGAAGGCTTTGTACATGCCTAAGCAGGCACCCAGGGCATGATATGCCAAATCAGACAGTTATTGATGGTTTTCCATTGATCCTACATGTGGATGACCTGTTTCTAACAGAAGATGAGAATCTCATAGTTGGGTGCAAGAGGGAGCTCGCTTCAGAGTTCGAGATGAAGGATCTAAGTCTGATGCATTACTTCTTGGGATTGGAAGTGTGGCAGAGATCAGATGAGATTTTCCTTAGCCAAGGAAAATATATTGTTGAGATCTTGAAGAAATTTGGGATGATGGACCGCAAGTCCATGACCAAGTCCATGACCACACCCATGACAATAAATCTAAAGCTCTTGAGTGATAAATCTTCAGAATTGGGGGATCCCACGATGTACAAACAGTTGATTGGATCCTTGATGTACCTGGTTAACACCAGGCCAGACATATGCTTTGCAGTGAATACCTTGAGTCAACACATGGTTGAACCTAGACAGGTACATTGGATGGCAACAAAGCATATGTTGAGGTAACTTCATGGTACGGTTGGATATGGATTGAGATATGTCTCGGGTGGAGATGTGAAGCTGTAGGGATATACAAATTTTGATTGGACAGGGAATGCAGTGGATCGCAAGAATACGTTCGGATGTTGCTTTAGCTAGGATCAGGCATGATCTAATGGTTGAGCAGAAAGCAAACATCAGTGGCACTCAGTACTTCAAAAGCAGATTATATCGTAGCAAGCGTGGCAAGTTGTGAAGCAGTGTGGCTCTGGAAGTTGCTAACTGGGATATTTGATCTAGAATTAGAGCCAACTTTGATACATTCTGACAATCAAAGTTGCATGAAGCTTACCGAGAACCCTATATTCCATGACAGGTCTAAGCATATAGAGATCAAATATCATTACATTTGGGACATGCTGCAGAGACGAGCTGTGGAGCTCCAGTACATATCCACGGACGAGCAGATAGCAGACATCCTCACCAACCCCTTGTCAAGAGTGAAGTATGAGTACTTCAAGGACAAGCTTGGAGTGTTGTGGAATGTCCACCCTCGTTGAGAGGGAAGTGTGTTGTTTCTTCTCATGCCGGCTGACCCATCTAGCCAAGGGTTCCCTCGATCAGTCATGTGAGGTGACTGAGTGTAATGTCCCCCACCTCTTGATAAAGAGGAGTAGTCTAGTTGTCCCCACTAGACTATAGTCTCATGAATCAGCGGGACCAAGAAACCCCAGAGTACTTACCTAAGCACAATTTTATAATTTTAAGTTGACTTTGGGTGAAAAGGTAAAATGAACAAAGGAAAAGACCACGTGTGGAAAAGCAAGGAGTTAACCCCAGGAGGTGGTCAACTAACTCAACAGATAATTAGATCACGGTATAAAAGAAAAAGGAGGGCGCATATCTCACTCATTCTGGATTATTATCACTTTTGCATCTTGGGCTCTTGAGCACAAAGACGTTTTGATGGTTTTGGGATAACAAACCCTAGAGATCAGCTCGGTGGTGAAAGATCCCACCTATCCTGATCCAAGCTTGGTCATGGAGGTGCAATATTCCTCCCCCACCATTCTATAGTAGGTACAGGTCACTCATTCAGCAAAGGAAGAGGTATTGCGCAGCCTTAGGGGGTTTCCAGTAGAAGGGCGCACCATCTGAAGAATAAATGCTCGATCTGGAAAGAGGAGGAGGTTTTGAGGCTTAAGGCCTACTGGGTTTTCATTGTATGGTCTAGGGTGCCCTTTCTAACCCATTGTGGAGGAGGTTTCTCTATTATTCATTTTATTTGGAGCTTGGCACAAGTTGGAGAGGAGGGCGCACTGCAGAAAGAGGATCCACCCATTTGAGGGGTCATATCTTCCTCAATCAGCTTGAAACTCTGCCAAGGGGTTTGTCTTGCCCCGATCTATTGTTCTAGCAATTTTGGTGGCATCTGGAGGTCTCTAGGAGGGAGGCTGAAATATTGGTTAGCTACAGACAACCAGGAGGGCACAACTCAGCCAAGAGGATTGGATCTAGCTCTTGAAGGGAAAGAAACTAATCTTGTCCCTTTCTCCAGTTTATTGTGGTGCCTTTGGAGGCTATTCTCTTCAGTTTTGGAGCTTGTTGGAGGATTCCTTATTCCATCTTGGTTATTCTTCTTGTATTATCCCGGATCTACAGATCTATTGTATTAAGAACACTCTACTATCTAAATAAAGGTCAGATCTGAAGTTGTTGGCTATATATTGATCTTCATTGCTTGTATCTTGTCATTTTCTTGTGTTATATGCTCAGATCTATATATCCATGCTATAATCTCTAAGGAATAAACCCTCAATGCGCAATTTGATGAGACAAACCTGCATAACACACTGAAACAATAACAAACAGTTAAACTGAAATATCCCTGATCCGGCTGATCAAGATATTTGCTACGATCCTACTGCTCCTACGTGCAGATCTGATACTCTGGGTGTTTCTGGATGCGTTTTAGGGTTTGATGTAGATGATCTTTGTTTATAGTGTTTGCATGTCAGT
>ML786595.1:574195-598990 GCA_009831015.1 Picea engelmannii | reverse complement strand
ATGATGAACGATACAAGTCGGGCCCAAATAAACCCCTCAATATCTCCCGAACTCTCTGTCACCCCTATCTGTCTACTCGGGCAAGCATAACACTCTGAAATGTTGTAATGTTATAATGTCCCAAAATGGGGACATTACATAAACAATCTTTGGTTTCGGGCAAAAAAATCAGCTTGGGAACATTACAGTGGTATCAGAACATTAAATCCTCCCAGCCTCCAGGGATTAGCGCATGCAGAAGTTCAATGGTATCCATATGGGAAGGCGTAGAAGACAGACATATGAACCAAAGGCAGAAATGGAAGGTTCAGGTGAGGACAGTGAACTACGAGTTTTAGGAGGTATAGCAAGGGAGATGAAAAGTTCCATAGACAATACACAGTGTACACTTGAGCTCCATCTACAAGAGAACCAGGAGACAATGTGCAAGGGACAGGTTGAAATGAAGGAAACTTTGGAAAAAATAAATGCTAACCAAGAAAAAATTGTGCAACTCATGTTGCAGATGATACATGGGGGGAATGGCCCAAACATTTATGCAAACAAGGAAGCTAGTGGTTCCCATGGGGGAACTAGACATTATCATGAGCAGGATCTTCACTACAATACAGAGGGACAGAACTTTGGAGGGGGGGCTTCCAGGGGGCCAATAAACAGTAGGGTTACCCCTAGACCTTATATGCCTACATTCTTGGATGGCCAGCCACAGGATAACCACTTCAATGAAATAGAAGACAACTTTGAGGAATATGCCAAGGAATATGAATCATTGAGTGCAAGATTCAGGAGACAGGTTACATTGGACCAATATTGTGGTATCAAATTCAGGGGTAAACCCAAAAACTATCACAGGAACAACAATGAGCTAGAGCGCAGGGCAGGTAAGATGGAGATTCCATACTTTGATGGGTCTTCCAAGGTGACTGTGCAAGCTTGGGTGCAAAAGTTAGACACCTATTTACAGCTTAACCCCATGAAGGAGATGGATGCCATCAAGTTTGCCACCATGTACTTGAAAGGCAATGCTCATGACTAGTGGTATCATGGTTTGACTACCTTGGGTCATAACCAGATCACTGCTTACACAAAGTTCACTCAGAGACTTATGGAAAGATTTGATCAGGGAGATCCAGAGCTACATTTCAGGGAACTCACACAACTCAGACAAACTGGGTCACCGGAGATCTATATAGAGGAGTTTCAGAGGATAGCAGTGATGGTGCCAGATGTGTCTCAGGCGAGACTAATGATGCTCTTTACAAAGGGGTTGATGGAACCCCTAAAAGGTTGGGTCAAGGAATTTAAGCCTTCCAACTTACAGGAAGCCTTATGTAGGACTAGGGACTTGACGGGATCTGCAGCAAAAACTAAGTTTCCCCCTAGACCACCCATAAACCAAGGGGAGAGAGATCAAAGGGAGGTTGACAGAGGAAAGGACAGAATGGATGAGGCTACTAGGAGAGAATTGAGGAAGCAACTATGCTTCACATGCAAGGAACCTTGGGATCCAGTGCACAAATGCATGGCTAAGGGCAAGGCCCATTATATTGAGGTGATTTTTGATGAGGAGGAAGAAGATTTCAGCCATATCCAGAACATAGAAGCAAATCCACCTAGAGTGGACCCGACAGAGAATGAAGAAGGGGAAGAAGCAGGTTTCGGCCTTGCAGTAGACAAGAAGGTTACAATAGCATCCATCAGTGGGGTGCCTAAATTCAATACCTTCAGGATGAGAGGAGTGCTTCAGGGACAGAAGGTTTCAATACTCATTGATGGGGGAGCTTCACACAACTTCATAGATTCAGCCTTACTGAAAAGAAGGCATATACCTATAGTGGAGTTTGAGGGATTCCGTGTGGAGGTAGCAGGGGGGCGCACCATGCCTTGTGACAAGTATATTCCAGGGATGAAACTTACTTTGGGCAAGCACGACTTGGCATGAGACTTTTATGTGATGGACCTACCAGATACTAACATCATCTTGGGAGTTCAGTGGCTTAGTACATTGGGACCTATCACCACCAACTACAAAACCATGGAGATGTCTTTCAATGAAGAGAGTGGGAAAAAGGTGATGCTTAGAAGGATGACAGGTAATACACCTAGAGTGGTGACAGCAAAGCACATGGAGGCCATTTTCAGGAGAGAAGACATTGTATATGCACCAAAATGCAGAATATCAGTTCAGGTGGACAAGAAGGGGCATCCTCATTACTCTCAAGACATTCAGAAAATCATTGACAGGCACAGCAAGGTTTTTCAACCTATTCCACCAGGAGCACCACCATATAGAGGGTTTGAACATATTATAGAATTGGAAGAAGAAGCAAAACCTGTCATTACTACTCCATATAGACACCCAAAAAAGTATAAGGACAAAATTGAAAAGGCTATCAAAGAACTTTTGGACATGGACCACATTAGACCAAGTTCTAGTCCTTTTGCATCTTCAGTGGTGTTGGTAAAGAAGAAAGATGGGGCAATGCGCATGTGCATTGATTACAGGGCATTGAACAAAAAGGCTATCAAGAACAGATACCCCATCCCTAGGATTGATGAACTATTGGATGAGCTTCATGGAGTTGTCTACTTCACCAAAATAGACTTGCGCTCTGGCTATCATCGGATCAAAATGAGGGAGCAAGATGTGCCCAAAACAACTTTTAGATGTCATTATGGTCACTACGAATTTCTGGTTATGCCCTTTGGGCTAACTAATGCACCAACCACCTTCCAATCTTGTATGAATCATGTCTTCAACAAGCAATTGAGAAAATTACTCTTGGTCTTCTTTGATGATTAGATGATATATATAAAAACTTGGGAAGATCATCTTCAGCATGTAGATCAGATATTGGCCATCATGGAGGGACAATCCTTATATGCTAAAGAGTCCAAATGTGAATTTGGAATGACAAAAGTTCTTTATTTGGGACACATCATTGGAGTGAAAGGAGTATAGGTGCACCAAGAAAAGATACAAGCCATACTTGACTGGCCAACACCCAAGACTCTTACTGAGTTGAAGGGATTTCTTGGCATCTGTTGTTGCTACAAGAGGCTTGTCAAAGGCTTCTCCCAACTTTGCACACCCTTGACAAATTTGACCAGAAAGGGTGCATTTAAGTGGAGTCAAGAGGCACAGATAACTTTTGACAGGATGAAGAAGATAATGAGCACTTGTTCGGTACTTTCTTTACCAAATTTCTCACAGCCCTTCATATTGCAGTGTGATACCTCAGGAGAGGGCATTGGAGCAATACTTATGCAGAATAGGCATCTCATTGCCTATGAGAGCCGAAAACTGAGGGACCCTAAACTTCTCTACACCATTTATGACAAAGAGATGCTAGCCATCATGCATGCATTGGTTAAATTCAAACAATACTTGGTTGGGGCCAAATTTGTTGTGAGGATAGATCACAATACCCTCAAGTACTTTTTGGACCAAAAGGACCTAAATTAAAGACAGCAGAAATGGTTTAGCAAGATCCAAGCCTATGACTTTGACATTGAATTTGTCAAAGCGAAAAATAATGTGGTAGTTGATGCTTTATCCAGACGACCTTCAGTTTATGCTATGATAGATATTTCAGTTGACTGGAAGGTGCACCTTTTGGTGGAATATTCTAAAAACAAGTTTGCTTGTGAATTGATGGATGGGAAGGTACAGGATGATAACTTCAGGATTGTGGATGACATCATATACAACAAGGGTTGAATCTTCCTGGTTCCTGAGTCAACCTTCAAAAGACGAGTATTACATGTTGATTTTTCATAAGCATTAGGTTAAGCATGAAGTTCATTCCATTTTATCATTTAACCATAACCATAAATGTTGCAGCAACCAAGATCAAAAGAACAAGCACCATGCACAAGAACATAAAATGTATCCTGGAAAACCCTTCTCAACAAGGGAAGAAAACTCAGCCAAATCCTTTGCTATAATCTTCAAGAGAAAGACCTTTGCCACCAAGAAAGACATAGCACACAAGAGGGTGCTCAAAACCTAGAACTCTAGCGCCCAAGAGAGGTGCGCACCTTTTGCCAAAGAAGTGTACTTGCTGAAATTTCCAAACTCGTGAGAAATATATGATTCCACAATGAGGAATTTCCCTTTACTTATATTAGACTTGTCCTATCAACTGAAGTGTCTATTGGCTCAACAGGGCCAACCTCTCTAAGTCATATTATTATTATTATTATTATTATTATTTATCTTTTACATTTAATATTAAACATATTAAGGTGGGGCCGACCTGTACCCTTTACATAACAGTTAGGGTTACAGGTAGGTCTGACTCTTGAACAGTATATACCAAAGGATCTGATACACCCACTAGTGCTCATCCACTAGGGGAACATCCATAGGAATGTCATAGCTCTGATTCACTGCATTACATAGAAGAACCAGGTCTTCACACGTTCACCTGTGCTCGTCCACAGGCACTTCCACTCTACAGATCTGCTTTCCCACTGCCACCGACAAGAGAATCATCTGGAGTCTTCTCGTCAACTCTGCTGCTCAGAGGAGGCTAATACATCATCTTCATTTATGTTCTCATGACGATGCACCGAGTACTTCGAGATTTCACACGTTCACCTTGTACTCAGCCACAGGCACGTCCTAACTCAACAGATCGCTTTTCCACTGGATAATCATCTGGAGTTCTTCTCAACTCTCTGAATGGAGGAGGTCATCTCTACTTTCTTAGCTCTATCTCCGGCAGGAACCACGTACCCTTCTTAGGGGCTTTCTCTCAGGTTTGTAAGCTGAGAGAAAGACTTCACATAGCTGCAATGATCCACACCTCACGAGTTTGTAAGTTGGAGAATGTCTCACATAGTTGCAATCATTAACACTCCCTCTCAGCTAGGGAGGCATTCTTCATCATGCCAAGTCTCATACAGATGTACTCTGAATTTTGCTTTTGGCTGGAATCATCAATACTCCCTCTCAACTCGGAAGGCGTTCTTCACCAAGTCTGTTTGGTGTAAATGTCTGCAGTCTGCTCAGGTGTAGGAAGGTACTGCAAGTATAGGATTTATTTTTTCTCTACATCGTGTCTCTGACATAAGGATATCTCATCGTGTTTCAATCTATTAGGAAACACTGGGTTCTTTAAGGAGCTTTATACACGGCTCTTGATTATTATCATAGGATCCATCTCGTGGTCAAGTAAATATGTTAGAAATTTGTGAAGCCACATTACTTTGCTCATTCACTGCTATATGCTCTGTCTCTGTGGTACTCAAGGCCACAGAGTTTTGTTTCTTGCTGCACTTAGGAAACCATGGCAATCTTCATGGTAGAACATCAATCGGATGTGCTTTTTCGGTCCACTGTACTTTTTGCTCAATCTGAATCGTCATGTCATGTAAACCCAAGATTATACTGGAGGCATATCTCAGGCCATATCCAATTGTGCCTCGTATATACAAATCTTGTTGTCGTCTAGTGAGTCTGTCTCAGTTGACTCGTGAAATGACTAGGCACATTCACTGTATGGCATGAGTCAAGTCTGGTGTTAACCGGATACATTAGTGATCCAAACAACTGTGGATCAATCTTGTCTTATTATAGACAACTCCCTCTTGTTTGCGAGAACCCTCTGGCTATAGATTTCGTTTTGTATTTCTTGACACTCTCATCAGCTGCATGCTTGATCATTTTGGTCCACTTAGAAGTTATCACAGACTTCCCTTTTTGATCCCTAAAAAAATATCTTATGCATCATTCTTCAAGATATACTGGTATTCTTGCCATATCGGTTCTCTCGTTGCTTCTCTAAGACAAGGATTCTCAGCATCAATGAAGTGGCTCATGATTGAAGGATAGCTCGAAAATCTTTTTTCTTTTTTTTTTCTTTTTTTTGCTTTCTTGGAATGTGCCTTGAGAGGCTTGTATGATTCTTTGCCTCTTGCGGAGTGGGTCTAGGTAGGCCTTTTAGGCCTTACTGCAATATCTCTGAATATATCGGCTGGAACAACTGGATCAACTAGGATAAAGTTTGTCTCCCTCTGAAATGTTGAAGGGAGAGAAGGTAATAGTCTTATTGTTAATCTCTATCTAAGATTTTCTGGATCTTTAAAAGACTTTCTACTTTACAGGGACAACGTTTTTGCTTGTTCTTGTATAATGAACAATTTAAATATGGTTTGGACTCCCGTACTAGGGATAATGGTCCAAGTCTTTGAGAGCTCTTGTACTAGGAATAATATCCTTCATTTATTTGAGAAAAATGCAATCAACTATAAAATTATAGATCAAAAGATTTACCTAGTCTATATCCATGTCCTTTTAGAGGAAGTACTTCTCCTCTCTCTTCTCTTCACTCACGGGATCAATGTCAACAGTGGAAGCATATTGTCTTCCCTTCTTCCTGGTTGGACAATTTCTCGCAATGTGTCCATATTTGTCACATCTGAAGCATTGAATTTCTGAAGCATCTCTTCTTTGATAACCTGGATTGGATGGAGGCTTTTCACCTTTAAATGTTTGCCTGAAATTTCTTTTGAATCTTCCTCCCTTCTTTGTATGAAGTGCAAGGACATGATTATCTTCTGAAGAATCTTCCACTCCTTTGTTTCTAAGTCTAAGTTCTTCTTGAATGCAATCTGTCCATAGTCGATCAAAGGTTGGTAGAGCTTCTCTTCCACTGATATTTTGAATGAAAGGCTCCCATGATTTTGGAAGATTCTGGAGAGTGGTTAAGACAATTTCTCTATCAGACATGATTTCCCCAATGGTCTCTAGCTGTTCTTTAATCTCTGATATCTTCATAAAGAAGAGTGCAACTGAGTCACCCTTTGTCATCTTGGTACTTTGAAGTTGGCTCTTTAAGGTGAGAGCTCTGAGGGTGTTGTCACTTTCAAACATTCCTTTTAAGACTTCATACATATCATAGGTTGTCTTCAGATTGGCAATACGAGGCAAGAGGTGATCTCTTACTGAGTAGATGATTATTTTTCTTGCTTTGACATCATCTTCCTTTCTTATCTTCTTCTCTATATCTGTAGCAGTGTCTGGTAGAACTTTAGTTGTCACATCCAAGAGATCATCTTCTTCAAGAGTGACTAGAAGCTTTGATTTCCAGGGGTTGAAGTTGCTTGCTCCATCAAGCCTATCTTCTACCAAGGTTTTGTTCTTCATTTGGTTTGTTTTTTCAAATTCTTGCCAACTGGATTTTAAAAACCTAATGATTAGGTTAAATTTGCAACCTTAGATTATATTGGACTTATGACTGCCAACAATCAATTTGATAGTAACACAGAAATGCTTGTTGATTCAGAAAAAACATTTCTTCAGAAATCCAGAATTAATATTTTGCAAGAAATTTCGGCACCCTAGAAACCCTAGGTCCAAAAATCAAAATTTCTCGGAATTTCGTTTTGAGAGCTTCTAGAGATGCGCTGGAAGAGGCCATACTCTTCTATGCCAAGAATAGCCCCAACGTCCAAGTTCTAAGGGGCTGAAACACCCAAAAGAGGAGGGTCGTACGGATTTTCTGGAAACCCTAGGAGGGTCGTACGGTTCTGCAGGAGAGTAGGAATGACTGGTAAAGGATGAGACTTGGTAGATGCTTGTGCAATGGGTTCTTTCAAGACCTGTGCTCTGATACCATGTTGATTTTTCATAAGCATTAGGTTAAGCATGAAGTTCATTCCATTTTATCATTTAACCATAACCATAAATCCTGCAGCAACCAAGATCACAAGAACAAGCACCATGCACAAGAACACAAAATGTATCCTGGGACACCCTTCTCAACAAGGGAAGAAAACCCAGCCAAATCCTTTGCTATAATCTTCAAGAGAAAGACCTTTGCCACCAAGAAAGACCTAACACACAAGAGGGTGCTCAAACCCTAGAACTCTAGTGCCCAAGAGAGGTGCCAACCTTTTGCCAAAGAAGTGTACTTGCTGAAATTTCCAAACTCATGAGAAAGTTATGATTCCACAATGGGAAATTTCCCTTTACTTATATTAGACTTGTCCTATCAACTGAAGTGTCTATTGGCTCAACAAGGCCGACCTCTCTAAGTCATATTATTATTATTATTATTATAATAATTAATATTAATATTAATATTAATTATCTTTTACATTTAATATTAAACATATTAAGGTGGGGCCGACCTGTACCCTTTACATAACAATTAGGGTTACAGGTAGGTCTGACTCTTGAACAATATATACCAAAGGATCTAATACACTCACTAGTGCTCATCCACTAGTGGCACATCCATAGGAATTTCATAGCTCTGATTCACTGCATTACACAGAAGAACCAGGTCTTCACACGTTCACCTGTGCTCGTCCACAGGCACGTCCACTCTACAAATCTGCTTTCCCACTGCCACCGACAGGAGAATCATCTAGAGTCTTCTCATCAACTCTGTTGCTCAGAGGAGGCTAATACATCATCTTCATTTATGTTCTCATGACGATGCACCCAGCACTTCGGGATTTCACACGTTCACCTTGTGCTCAACCACAGGCATGTCCTAACTCAACAGATCGCTTTTCCACTGGATAATCATCTGGAGTTCTTCTCAACTCTCTGAATGGAGGAGGTCATCTCTACGTTCCTAGCTCTGTCTCTGGCAGGAACCACATACCCTTCTTAGGGGATTTCTCTCAGGTTTGTAAGCTGAGAGAAAGACTTCACATAGCTGCAATGATCCACACCTCACAGGTTTGTAAGTTGGAGAATGTCTCACATAGCTGCAATCATTAACATTACAGGCATGTCATGATTCACCATTGGAAGAGCATCAGGGGCTTGTCAAAACATACAGGCAGATAAGGGAGAGATTCGCATGGAAGGGCATGAAGGAGGATGTGATGCGCTATATCAAGGAATGCTCCACTTGTCAGGAGAACAAGGATGAACACACTCATCCAACAGGTTTATTGCAATCACTCCCCATTCCAGAGCAGAAATGGGAAAGTATATCAATGGATTTCATCACGGGATTGCCCAAGGTCCAAGGCAAGGATTGCATTTTTGTGGTTGTGGATAAACTAACCAAATTTGCTCATTTCTTCGCCATTGCCACAGATTACAGTGCTTTACAGGTTGCAGATTTATTCTTCAGAGAGATCTTCAGGTTGCATGGTTTACCCAAAACCATTGTGAGTGACAAGGACAGCAGGTTCATAAGCAGCTTTTGGCAGGAGCTATTCAGGTTGGTAGGTACGGCCCTGGCCCCCAGTACTAACTATCATGCTCAAATTGATGGCCAAACCGAGATAATCAACAAGTGGGTTGAAGGCTACCTTCGCAATTATGTTTCAGGGCAACAGAAGGCATGGGTTAAGTGGCTTCATTTGGGAGAGTATTGTTACAACACCACCTATCACATGTCTATTAGTATGTCGTGTTTTAGGGCCTTATACAGCTATGATCCCCTCACCTTTGTGGAGATTGTCTTCGGTGAGAGTAGAGCTCCTATGGTACAGTATTGGATTTAGCAGAGTCAGGATATACTCAAAGAGCTTAAAGACCACTTGCAAAGGGCATAGAATCAGCAAAAGGTACAACCAGATAAGCATAGAGTGGAGCGCACATTTGAGGTTGGTGACTTGGTATACTTAAGGCTCCAACCATACAAACATGCATCTATTAAGAGGAGTGGCACAGAAAAGCTCCAACCTCGCTACTTTGGACCATACAAGGTAAACAAAAAGGTAGGGGTCGTGGCATATGAGCTTGATCTACCCCCGGGCAACAAGATACACAATGTCTTTCATGTATCTAGCTTAAAAAGAGCCATAGGGAAACACATCATTCCTGTTGAGGAACTACCACCCTTGGATGAGGAGGGACAGTTGATACTGATACTGGAGGAAGTGCTAGAAGTAAGGGAGAAGAGGCTAAGGAAGAGGAGCATCAGGGAATACTTGATCAAATGGAAGAACTTACCTATAGAAGATGCTACTTGGGAAAGTGAACAGGTTCTTCAAGAGACAGGATCAGAATTGCTTGTGGGCAAGCAATATCCAGTAGGGGAGACTGTAATGTCCCCCACCTCTTGATAAAGAAGGTGTGAGAGACTTTCTCCAGCCACCTCCGATTACTTTACTTTGTTGTGTGTCTAAAGGTGTAGTTGGTGAGTATGTCTTTTGTATTAAGTTTCCTCTGAGGCAAACCCTAGAGTTCAAGGGTAGGTTGAATACCTCAAGAAAAAGTATGTCATCTCAGCCTTTAAACCTTCCCTTGAGAGTTTGTCAGTCATCCTCTAGATCCTTGTCAATCCTTTCCCAGGCTTCAGATTATGAGGACGTCCTAGGTAGCCAGCTTTCAGACCTTTTGAGTCAGTTTTTTGAACCTTTGACTTTTCACGATCCCTTCCTGAAGTGGATTTAGCACCTTCCTCAGAGAATGACTTGGCATGATGTTATCCCTCCCACCCGCCTCCATGAGTTAGACTTTATGGTTTCCGACGATACGATACATTCTCTAAACCATGTTATTTTTGTGATTAACTTATCACTGTTTTGGTTTATGATGAAGTACAAAGGCAGGTATCGTGAGACATTGCTAGGATGGTTTCACTGGTCATTTGACTACACCTAGCATCCAGCCAATAGGTAAGTGCAGGTAAGTAGGCAGGCATTTGCATTCATTGTATATACCATTTGCATTTCATAATAGAGTAGCTTGTATTCACATTTGTAAATATGTTTTCTTTCGTTTTTGTATTATATATGAGTTGGGGGTGATATCACCACCCCAAATGATTGCTAACAGTCTTATGTTGAGATCAAGCAGGTCACAGGTTATGCCAAAGATGTTGAGGTTCTCATGCGCTCTACGGTGAACACATGTCCCCAAGTTGGAGCCAGATGTTATGCCCCAATTTAGGGATAACTAAGGAGATTATGTTTCGATGCCCACAGGTCCTAGACATGGAGTACCAAGAGCCAAATCGACTTGAGCATGGCCCTGGAGGGCCCATCTTTTCATTCTTCAGCGCCTCTACTTTGTCAGCAACAGCAGCATCCGTCATCTTGGCTTGGTCCTGTAGCAGAAATGGATCTTGCTCCATGAGGTAATGAGTCCGGGTATCATGGTATGTGTCACTATGATCCTCAAAACCTTTGAATATGTGCATTCAATTCTTTTTTTTGCTTCTAAAAGGCGCTTGGATCTTATACCTCTCCACTTGACCATATCTAGGGGAAATAACAGGATGCCCTAGTAAGCTGGTATCCATAGGGTTTGAGTTGCCACTGGGGGGATTCATGAGAAGCCATCGTCCGCTCCCACCATACTTACCACTTTTCATCTCTTTCCCGCTCATCCATCCCATTACACTAGTCCGGGCGTTAGGTTGGGAAAATATTTAAGGGTTGTACCTTACCTTGTGGGAAGAAAGGGCTAAAGGCCCAGAGGGTAAAAGTAGTTGCCAAAAGATAGAAGCCAAAGAATGAAACCTTGAGATGCTTCGTCAGGGATCCCCGAGAAAGCAGTAAAAAAGCTTCTCAGCAAGAAACAGAGGGACCCATAAAAAATAATAAAACAAGACCTAGTTAGAGGATACGGGGTCTCATCACGAGCCAGCCTATTAGGTCCATGGGCATGTAGCGGTATGACACTACTAGCAGCTAGTCACCGCGCCAGGGTAGTGGCTCTTGGTGGCATAGCCAAGAGAAAGGGGGTCTCATCATGATCCAGCCTTCTCATTTCCATGAAATGCTTGTGGGTAACATTGCCACCACTGGTCACCACGCCAAGGCAGTGTCCCCTAACTAGCTTCTTGAAAGAAAAAGCAATAAGAATAAAGACAAAAGGCATGAATGGGCTTGGAAACATTTGCATCCATGACAGGTGCAACTCACCCTCAACAGAGGCACCCACAGGTAATCCATACATTTCCCTACTATCATTGCACCCCTTGCCCAAACATCCCTTACCACCTCATCCACTCACATGGCTTAGATTTGATTTCTCCCAGAAACATCCCACGTCCAGTGAGCTCTAGCTCAATAGGATGTCCTAGCTTTTCCTCCAAACTTGGCTTGTAGATTAGTATAATGTCTTTGAGCACTTGTCCGGGTAAAGGGGATTTATGCACATGTTTAATAACTTGATGATTAGATGTGATTGACATTGCTATGATCCTTGTGACTTATGAGCCCATGGAGGGCATATCTGTTGATGTTACAGGACCATACCCGATGGACAGGTACACATGGGGAGATGATTAGATCGGACCACCATGGGGCTAAAATCCCACTAGATGGATGTTGAGACCCCAGCAGGGGGCAGAGACAAATCAGAGGATTGCACCAAAGAAAGAAGAGGACGTTCCACCAGAGGCAGCTTGGCAGACCCGTACCCAGGGGGGTTGTGCCCTTTCCACCAAGACGTAGGCCTTGGAAGGCCCATGACGTCACCTAGGACACCCATGACGTCAACCAGTGCTTGTGGAGGTTTTGGGAGCCAGTTGTGTGCCAAGTGGCCGTGTGGCAAGTTCTTGAGGCCCAAGAAGGTCTAACATTTTGCTCCAGGAGGCCAATGCTACCCTAAAAGGGCCTAACGTCACCCTAAAGGGGCATGGCGTCTTCATTTTTGCTTGATTTAAGGTTTTAATTATGACATTTAATGTAAGACAACATTTTGATGTAAATTTGGCCATGTCAGCCTTTTTTTACCTAAAGTAAAATTAAAGGTCATTGGTATGGTATAAGTAGAGAGATAAAACTCTCATTTTCTCATCATCTTCCATTCACACTTGTGTGAGGTCTGAAATTTGCAGCCCTCATTAGGGTTTTGGACTAAAATTCTAGTGCGGACTAAAATTCTAGTGCGCACTTGTTGAAGGAAGGCTACTTTTGGTGAAATTGGCATTTTTCTTGGTGGAAAGTCTACAACTAGGGTTTTGCTTGATAATGCTTGGTGAATGTGAGTAAAATTCTGCAATTCTTCTCTTACTTGAATGGTTATGGTGTTTTACTTTGCATTTTGTTAATTTATGAAGTTGCTAGCTCAAACCCTAGGGATCAAGCACATGTTATTGTCCTTGTTCTAATTTGCTATTTACCTACTAGATTGTGCCAAGGAGCCGTTTTCTTTTGAAGCCATTGTTAGGGCCTTGCCATTGCTACACCCTAGTATTTGTCCTTCATCCTAGCCGATTTTATCTTATCATTGAGTTAAAGACGAAGGAAAACCTACTAAGGCCTAGGGTTACCTACACCTTAGTAGTCGTTTTCCCCTAGGGATTGGTGGTTGAAGCCTTGGCTTACCAACACTCCATCCATCAAATTCCTCTCGTCTTTGGTCTATTATTATCATCTTGCTCCTTCAATTCTTGCTGCCACTTGTTGACTCCATTTTCCCTATGAAAGCACTAGTCTAAGATCTCTCCCTTGAGTGTTTTTTATCACAACCTCCAAACATCCAAATCTTTGAACAAACTACTAACACCTTCTAACCCTAGATTAGATTGATCTACTAACCTTATTGCTGCCACTATTTAACAAAGTTACAACCATAGTTTGCAGCATTTAAAGCTTCTCTAAGCGATTGAAAAGATTGACTAATGCATAGCCTTATTTGCTTCCGATGAATATTGGTGTTATGATATTGATGATTAATTAGTTCCACTCATTTTGAAGCCTTTCTAAGGCATTAATGGTGAAGCATTGTCTTGTGATTATTGTTGTTATACATCTTTGTTGCTTCATCAATATATTAGTCAATTGCTCTTATTGAGAAAGTCCCTAATTATATGAAGTACTAACCAGCAAGTGCTCTTGCAAAATATAGTTTTATGTTGCTTTGTTCTGGGCAGGTACACTTCTGGTTTGTTATTTCTTTATTGGTTGTTTAACCGGACTTTCTGATCGGTGGTGACTTGTGAGAGGGAACCTTTTACTTGGCCTTTATCCTTTGCCTTCTCAAAACCCCAGGTCACCAGGGACGTCTCCCCTAGGCCTACCACCCTAAATAGAAAGAGACATCATGTCTCTCGTTACGCCAATTTGTCTTCATTTTCCTTTTTCCTTCTATCAAAGTACAAATTGCGCAATAACAAGGCACACTTATATTTCTATTTTCAGGTAATTATGCTTGGATCTTGTACTCTCTCTCTCTCTACCGCCCTAGACCTGTCTCTCTCTAGTGCAATTGTGACGAGGCTATTTCAGAATTTGGTTGAGATTTGGTTCCATCGATTCCTCCACTGAACTCCTTTTGTAACACCTTCATCCAATCCCTCTCAAGCCAAACAAAGCCAATCCTCTTCAAAGATGTGACTTCAAGGAGCACAAAATGTAGTTCAATCTTCCTATGATGCAACAGCATCCCAACCATGCCTTTCAACGAGTAGGACCAAGGGCTAGGGTAGTTCAACCCCTAGGCTATGATATCATATTGGAATTTCATGACAAGTTCCATGATCAATCAAATAACTCTACATAAGCAAAAGAGAGAAAGAGACAACGGTGGGTATTAAAAAAAACCCAAATAGTGCACTATATCATCAAAACATAATACATCAAGCTCACTTAAGCATACAATTCTCTTCACCAATGGATAAATCTCAAAAACTCAAGACGTAGGAAATATTCAACTTTCTTCAGGAAGAGAGACGTCCAATTTAATTGATACTAATGACCAAATGAGGTCTCCTTGTATAGATTTGGTCGCCCTTGAATGTGCCACAAGTCTTCCCATGTATGGTAAAGGCCCACTCATGTGGTCCCAAATGTAAGTGCCCTACTTTTAGGGGGAGGCTCTTCACCACAAGAAGCACATGGATGGAATGCCATCAAAGGAAGCTGCAAGTTGGGTTTACACATACTCTAGCATAGATAGATAGCTTTTATTAAACACTGCACAAAACTAGGTGGCCATATGGGAAAATCAAAAGTTTACATTATGAGGGACATTTTCTATGAAATGTTAAAGTATTGTTATGGCACCCAATCTCTACACAAATATCTCCATATTTTATGCTTAATGCATAATTCAATATTATGAAATGCCACCTAAATTTGTAAGAATAGATTTTCCTAAATCATTTCCCTGTCCAAGGATGAAAACCTCTCAACCTAACATATTATAATCCTAATGCTTTTACATTCAACTCATCTAGCCAATGAAATTGGTTCAATGGGTCATACTAATCTATCTTTTTTGAAAATTTGATTCAAGCATATACCTTGAAGCCTTCATAGAAATTCAGTCAACCAACCTTGAAACTAAAATAAAGCATAAATTGCCTATCAATAAACTCCTACATGCCAACCACCACTCCATCAAAATGGCATAAGCAAATTTTGAAATTTACAATGCCGATAGTGAAAAATAAATATAAATTAAACAAGCAATTAATCAATGAGCTTAATATATTCAAATTCCACCTGAGAGGCATTAAGATTCTCTCCTGCACTTGCCATGGCAACTGTGCCAACCTTGGAATGCTTAAGATCCGGATGAATCTCATCAGTAAAAAAACGTGCTTGCTCTCCATAAAGATATCTACAAAACAAGTGGCATCCAAAGGTTAAAAAGAAAGTGAAACTCAAAATGAATCGCATATTTTTAAAATAAACTAAATGTAACATTACACTACTAGAATTAAAAATCATAAAATAAACATAATTTTTGACATAAAGGGACACTAATGTTTTTCATGCCAAATTTCTCTAAACAGACATTACTAGAATAGCTCATTTTAACAATAACAACGATTCCCTATTAGAAATAAAATAGAACAATCCCAACTTGCATATAAAAAAGCTTAGTGAGAACAAAGAAATTATAAGTGTCAAGCTAATTTGCAATTTGGACTGTGCAATGCAATACCTACCTATTCTATTGATTCTCCAACATAGGGTCTACATAAAATTAATTGGACATTTCTGTATGATACCAGAATAGATTATATTAGGCTAATGATTTAACTAATTAAATTATGAATAGTCGGCTCCATTTCGGAAGAGTTACAACTTAGTTGTTCAATTGTACAAATAATGATTCCAGCATTATGTAAAGTTGGACTTTGAATATTAATAAAATATATATTTAATATATATTGGTCCCCTCCAATTGGTATCAGAGACAGTTGGAATTCCACTGGTCATAATTAGCAATCTACTCGTGATGTCCTTGCTCTCCACGAATTTCTCCAGTGTGTGTTATGCCTGCCAAATTCCCAAATTCTCCACATATGTTCTGTCCACAGATTGAGCCATTGGAGCCATGGATCAAGCCTATACAGACCTACGATTCCAAGGGGCAACAGCCCTGTCTAACAAATCACCTCGATGCAGCAACCTCCCTCTAAACCCCATACTTGAAACTATGTGGAATTGTTCAAGAAGTCTCGAAAACATGAGAAGATTAAAAACACCAAGGAAGGTCGCGAGCTCTACGGGAAACACCTGTGCTACCTCAGAGCAGAATGATGATATGAAAGAGTTGATGGAGGCATTGTCCAAAAAAATTGATGAGATGGACACAATAATCTCCAAAAGAATCAACAAGGTGGATACAAAAATTGATAATATGGAACTCGAAATAAAGGAGTGGGGCAGGGACCACAACAAGTTCGAGAGCAAAGTTGAAGCAATGAAAATCAGGAATGGGGGAGTAAGCAGCCCGAATGCCCACTTTTCTATTCCACCTCAACAACATTCATCCAATATGGGTGCCCTTAATCGATATATGCACAAGCTAGAAATTGGTGTGTCAAGATTTGATGGAGAGGATGATAGAGAGGGTACAAGATGGATAAATAGACTCGAACGCTGTTTTGAGATGCATCAAATGCACGATGATGACAAGAGAATTAATTTTGCATCTTTTATTGTAGTTAATTCATACTTGTCTTGTGTGCTAGTATTTAGTCACATTATTTGTTACTGTAGAGATTATTGTCAAGTAGAGAGTGTATCTACGTGAATAGCCTTCTTGAATGGTTTTAGGAGGTTGTTGGATGAGAGCTAGAATGGCTCCTAGATTAGTGTGTAGTTGAGATATTCTCTCAACTAGTTACGATTGTGATAAGGCAGTGTGTCCATCTTTAGTCAAAGACTTCGTGTATTTATATGTGTACAATTACATTGTTATAAAGAACTACCAACACAGTTTTGGTGTGGCATCTCCCTTCTCTTATTTCCTGATATGGTATCAGAGCCAATGGGGCTCCAAAGGTGAGAGGATTGTGGGAGGAGTTATTCTCCCAGAACTCCTCCACAGCTAAAGAATGAGAAACACTCTAGATCACTTATCATCATGCTGGTAGAGGATAGAGTAAGAGAAAGTACACTAGGTATGTGTTGTTGCTAGTTTCTGTAGGTGTAATGACGCTATTACATGTTGAGACAATCTGCTAAATAGATTGCATGGTGCTTGTTTGCATATTGATGTGCAGGTCAAGGAAGGACTCAGGAGCATAGATCTGACTGCAGATCTATTGGTGGAGATTTCTAGCAACAAAAGGATCCAAGTAGAAAGGGTGGACTTGAAGAATATGCAACGGTAGTTGTTAAGGCAGAAAGGGGTAAACTATCCCATCATATACAGTGCAAGCGGATAGTGTTGGTTTCTGATCATTTTCTTCTGGTGTTCGATATTGTATATGTTCATGTGAAAAAAAGGACTCTATTTCTGTTGTTGTGACTGGCATGAATCTGAAGCCTCTGGTGGACGATTTGCTTGAGGAATTGGTGGGTGAATATAAGTCAGTGATGGCTTACATAGCCATGGGGGATTGGAAACGTAGCCAAATTTGTGCAAAGCTAATGAAAGCAAGGTGCCTTGTAATGTCCCTTTACAAATAGGAGGTCCAGAGAGAAGGCTTAATGGTCTAAACAGCCCCGTTAGACTATAGCCAGAGCCAGTCAAGGGTAAACATGGTTACTCGAGGTCATTCCAGTCAAAGGTGTTATAATCGGAAAGTGACATTGAGCTAAAAGTGGCTAAAAGCGCTTTTAAGCCAACTTGAGCTAAAAATAGAACAGATGAGCTAAAATTAGAAGTCAATAGCGAATTAGGGTTTCAGGCAGCTATAAGAGAAGGTACAGCGACCTAATTCATCATTATGCAGATTTTGACTTGTCATTGAGGAGAAAGGCGCATCTCGGGAGAGGTAGCTCAGTGGATTCTAGGAGGAATACACCAGTGGCTGATTTCGGTGTTGAGAGACACACCCTAGTCAACGGGGAGATCACAGAGGTCTTCAATTAGTCTTCAGCAGCAATTCTACAGGATTCAGCAGCAAGGGCACACTTGTTCAAGGAGAGGGTGCAACTTCTGAGGAGGTTTAGTGGATCGACTTGTCCCATTCAGGGAGAGTTCAGAGATCCCCCTCTAACCCAGTTGAGAGGCAAGCCATACGCATCTTCTTCCTAGTTTCTCGTCAGATTCCGACGGAGGAATCATCAAGGGCGCATTTTTCGGACATTGGGAGTGCGACACTCGGGGAGGACACATTCGAGGTTCCCGAGCAATCATCAAATCAGATCCAGGGAAACCCTTCCGACCCATTCCACAGTAGGCCAGGGCGATCAAATTGAGACACTTACCAACCGATTCCGACGGTGGAATCACTAGGGCGCCCTTTTCCAGTATCAGAGGGGCACATTCCCCCAGGGGGATCCATCTGGGGTCCAGACACACTAGTAGAGGTCCGGACAGTCGCCAGGACTGAGAGGTAGAGCAGGGCACACTATTTGGGACAGTTTCCAGGCAATTCCGAGAGGTTTAGCCACCAGGGTGAACTTTCCAGACTTGCAGCAGTTGTCGTATAAGTTGTCAACTTGCCGTAACCTACAGCAGATCTTCATCTCATCCATTGCATTCCACCGCATCCTTCTAGTATCGAGTATTATTTTTTTAGTTGCTATTGTATTCCGGCTAAGATCCTTTTGTAATTTGATCTAGCCGAGTGATTTATTTTACTCAGTCGCATTCGACATTGTACTCACAGAGATATCGTAATATAAGATTTGTAGTCTTTTGTCTCATTTACTATCTATACAATCATGTATATGTTGTAACAATGAATTACCTACAGTAGACATATCAGATTAGCAATATTTCCCAGACAGGCCAAGTCATGAACATTACACTGGTATCAAAGCTTTAGTCCTGCCAGCGTGTGACTTAAGACGATGAGTGAAGCAAAGGACCCAGAGGGTCGTGAGCACGTAGGTGAAGAATATGTCACTTACAATATACGCAAGGAAAGAAGACCTAGACCTGATTTTCCCCCTTTCCCTCCCAGCTCAGAGGAAGAGAAAGAGGCACACAAATAGGCGGAGAGAAGGGCAGAGCGTGAGGCTAAGCATGAGGCAAAGAGGATGTTAGGAGACAGATATGAGAGACCAGAGGGCAATGGTAAGGCCCCTATGGAACCAGAGGCAGCCTTCATGCAGGTACTCAGCAATCTGGTAGTCAGTCAGAAGGCCATGACTCAGTCTTTGGCGCAGATGGCTGATAGAATGGCTATATTGGGCACCCCAGGCACACAAGCCCCACATGCAGCACAAGGGAACTCAGGGGAAAGTAGTAGACCACGGACACCTACTCGCATATATACCTCTTCGAGTAGGATACCCAGGCCATTGTTCCCCAATTTCCAGAGGGCACCCCTAACAGCAGCACAGCAACCAATAGCATAGAGGTCGCCCACTCAGGAGGAGGGCATTGCAGAGTATAGGAGGGAGTATCCATCATTGGGTCGTGACTTCCATCAGGACATGACCCTGGTCAAGTATTGTGGACTCGGACTCAGGAACCGCCCCAAAAAGCCTTAGAGAGGAGGATAGCAACAACAGTAGGGACATAACATTAATTTCATCCGAAAAGTTGGTAAACTCACAATACCTTTTTTTGACAGATCGTCCAAATGCATAGCCAGAGCTTGGGTAAAAAAGATAGACACGCACTACAAGCTCAACTAGATGACCGAGACAGAAGCCATCAGCTTTGTTACCCTACACTTGGAGGGTGAGGCACACGAGTGGTGGCATCATGGACTGGCGACGTTGGGACACAGTCACATCACCTCCTACAGGGAGTTCACAAAGAGACGCATGGACAAGTTTGACAGGAGGGATCCAGAGATCCATTTCAGGGATCTAGCCCAGTGGAGACAAACTGGCACAGCAGAGGCATTCATTACAGAGTTTCAGCGGGTGGTAGTGGCAGTGACAGATATATCTAAGCCCGAGTTGATCATGTTATTCACAGAGGGGCTCACAGAACCCTTGAGAGGATGGGTGAAGGCATACAGGCCTCACACTTTGCAGGATGCCATCTTACGCACTCAAGATTTGGCAGACTCGACGCTGAAGACTAAACCCTTTTCCAAACCCTTCATACCACAAAGGGACCGAGACAGGAAGCCATTCCAGAGAGAATCGAAGGGCAAGGAGAAGCTGGATGATGAGACGAGGCGAGAGCTTATGAGGAAGAAGCTTTGCTTCACCTGCAAAGACTGAAGATTTTCCAGGTCCTAACAAGCTACCAACTAGGTCTGTCTTTGACCTCAAGTTGGCTCTAAGTTTCAACTGTCTAACAACAGTTTGTTGTCGTTTTATGACAGCAAACTTTTCAGTAACTTCTTCGTTGTTCCGTTACGGTTACATAGGCCAAATGGGTGCTCTAGCATGTAGTTTTGTCATAAGATGTTAGCACATGCATACCAAAAGCTATATAACACACCTAGAGATCTTTTAGAGCTGAAATAATGTTGTTCTAAACACTAACATACATGAAAATGAACAGAGGTATTTTTGGTCAACATGACCCTGGATAAAACCCCCCTGGGAAAACCAGTTTGGAATGGAAGTATATATAAGTGGTGTCTAAAGCATGAGATACAACAACAAATACAATATGATGGAACCTGTATACAAAGCAAGCTCCTCTTGAGCTATGCCAAAGGATCCAAGGAGATATGCGCCCAAGCTTAGTGCACCCTCTCCTCTTGTTGCCAAATCTAATGGGGCATGTCGACAGGAGCACCCAGGATAGTTTCAGCCAAAAGGATGGAGAGGATATTCAGACATGGGGAGGTAGCATATGCCGCAGAGTGCTTGATCACTACGTGGAAGGTTTTAGAGGGTCGACAGCAGTATCATACAGAGATCAGGAACTTGTTGGGACGACATCAGCAGGTTTTTGGGTCGATTCCACCAAGGAGACCACCTGACATGGGGTTTGAGCACACCATTGAGTTGTAGGAGGGGGGCAAACCTATGATAACACCACCCTATCGTCATTCTAGGAGGTTTAAGGATGAGATAGAGAAAGCAATTAAGGAATTGCTAGCAATGGGGCACATCAGACCTAACAACAGTCCATTCGCTTCTTCAGTTGTCTTAGTTCTGAAGAAGGATTGTACCATGAGGATGTGCGTTGATTACCGGGCCCTGAACAAGAAAACCATCAAGAACCGGTATCCTATCCCTCGCATTGACGAGTTGATGGATGAACTGCATGGGGCAGTTTTCTTCTCGAAGATTGATCTACGCTCTGGGTATCATCACATCAGCATCAGAGAGAAGGACATAGAGAAGACGGCATTTCGATGTCACTTTGGTCATTTCGAGTTTTCGGTTATACCATTTGGGCTAACCAATGCACCAGCTACATTTCAGTCTTGCATGAACCACATATTTAGGGATCGGTTGAGGAAATTAGTATTGGTTTTCTTCGATGACATCTTGGTCTACAGCAAGACATGGCAGGAGCATATGAGGAACTTGGATGAGGTATTGAGCATCATGAAGGCGCAGTCACTATACGCCAAAGAGTCCAAGTGTGAGTTCAGTATGACAGAGCTACTTTATTTGGGCCACATCATCAGTGCACAGGGGGTACAGGTACACCAAGAGAAGATCGGGGCCATTCTGGATTGGCCAAAGCCCAGGAATGTGACAGAGTTGAGGAGCTTCTTCAGGTTATGCAGCTATTACAGGTGGTTTGTCAGGGGGTTTTCTTAGCTTGGAGCAACACTGACGGATCTCACAAAGCATGGAGCTTTCATCTGGACCGATGAGTCACAGAAAGCCTTTGATCACATGAAGGAAGTCATGGGCACATGTCCAGTGTTTCAAACAGCTATAAGGGAAGATACAGTGACCTAATTCATCATTATGCAGATTTTGACTTGTCATTGAGGAGAAAGGCGCATCTCAGGAGAGGTAGCTCAGTAGTTTCCAGAAGGAATACACCAGTGGTTGATTTTGGTGTTGAGAGACACACCCTAGTCACCGAGGAGATCACACAGGTCTTCCATCAGTCTTCAGCAGCAGTTCTACAGGATTCAGCAGCAGGGGCGCACTTGTTCAGGGAGAGGGCACAACTTCTGAGGAGGTTTAGTGGTTCGACTTGTCCTATTCAAGGAGAGTTCAGAGATCCCCCTCTGACCCAATTGAAAGGAAGGCCATACGCATCTTTTGCCTGGTTTCTCGTCAGATTCTGACGGAGGAATCATCAAGGGCGCATTTTTCGGACATTGGGAGTGCAACACTTGGAGAGGACACATTCGGGGTTCCCGAGCGATCATCAAATCAGATCCAGGGAAACCCTTCCAACCCATTTCACAGTAGGCCAGGGCGATCAGTTTGAGACACTTACCAACCGATTCCGACAGTGGAATCACTAGGGCACAGTTTTATAGTAGCAGAGGGGCGCATTTTCCCAGGCGGATCCATCCGGGATCCAGACACACCAGTAGAGGCCCAGAAAGTCACCAGGACTGAGAGGTAGAGCAGGGCACACTATTTGGGACAGTTTCCAGGCAATTCCGAGAGGTTTAGCCACCAAGGCGAACTTTCCAGACTTGTAGCAGTTGTCGTATGAACTGTCGTAGCCTGCAGCAGATCTTCATCTCATCCATTGCATTCCACCGCATCCTTCTAGTATCAGGTATTATTGTTTTAGTTGCTATTGGATTCCGGCTAAGATCCTTTTGCCATTTGATCTAGCCAAGTGATTTGTTTTACTCGGCCACATTCGGCATTATACTCACAGTGATATCATAATATAAGATTTGTAGTCTTTTGTCTCATTTACTATCTATACGATCATTTATATGCTGTAACAATGAATTACCTACAGTAGAAATATCAGATTAGCAGTATTTCCCAGACTAGCCAAGTCAGGAACATTGCATGCCTTGATTTATTCAAGGAAGGGCACCTGAGCCTTAAACAATTGACCATTATAGACTGGATGTGTGACCTTTTATCTTCTCCTACCACTAGATGGCCCACCATCTGCCATATAAATCTATCAATATTCAAGTTGATATCGGAATTCTAGGAAATCGGGCAGTTGTTTCTAGTGATGCCTATCCATAGACTTAACAAGCGTCCTACTGTGCATGTTATTCTGTCGACCTCATGTGCTACAGTGATGGCAAGGTGGACACGTTCATAGCCAGCAACGATGATGGAACTAGTGGCTTGGCACTGCAATCTTTCAAGGAAAGAAGCAAGCCATACTATTTAGGAATGTTCTTGGACTAGGAAAACAGTTGCCAAAAGTAATTTCATATAAAGAATCATTTAGTCTGCATACCACTAAAGCTTATAATGAGAGTGGGTTCGTTGATTTTACAAGGAATACCAAGTTGGACGTATTATAAGATGTTAGACCTGATGTGTATATTGAAGATCAACTTGCCAGAACATTGTTGCTACATCCAAGGAAGGAACCAAGAGCAAACATGCAAGGCTCAAACCCCCAGGTGAAGTAGCACAATAGTCAAAGAGGACAAGAATGGAAAGATCCCATGCACAAGGGAATCCACAGGGACAAAGACACATAAAGGTATTTTTGAAGATTTTCTAGGTCCTAACAAGCTGCCAACTAGGTTTGTCTTTTACCTCAAGTTCACTCTAAGTTTCAACTATCAAACAAGGGTTTGTTGTTGTTTTATAACATCAAACTGTTCAATAACTTCTTTGTTGTTCTGTTACGATTACATAGGCCATATAGGTGTTCTAGCATGTAGTTTTTGTCACAAGATGTTAGCACATGCATACCATAAACTATGTAAAACACCTAGAGATCTTTTAGAGCTGAAATAGTGTTGTTCTAAACACTAGCATACATGAAAATGAACACAGGTATTTTTGGTCAACATGACCCTGGATAAACGCCCCCCCTCAACTTTCAGCAGACGGGGGAAAACCAGTTTGGAATATGAGTGTATATATGTGGAGAAAAGGTGGAATACAACAAGTACAATAAACAGATGAACCTGATACAATAGCAGCTTGAACCAAGCTGAAACAAAAGTCCAAATGATGAAGATGCGCCCTAGGATGGTACACCCTCCTCACAAGTTGCCAAGACCACTGAACTGAAGCGCTCTGCCAACTGGAAGCTCTGATGGAGAAACCCTTGCACCAAACTCTGAATCTGTGATGTAGCTCTCCACTGAAATTGTCCTCACTACAATCTGAGCACTGTAAGTCCTCCTTGCTAGTTGTGCGCCCTCCTCCTCAAGTGTGCCTCCTGGCTACCTCCATGAATGGGGGCGCCGAAGCTTTCCTTACTCAATGCCTCCAACCTCATCCTCATGCTCGTCTCCCAACTCTCTTGGTGAACATAACAAGGAATAATGAGCCTCTCCTTTGCCCTTGTGCCCTCCTTAAAGAAGCATAAGGAAATCTAAAGTATGTGTGGATGAGATCATCTCATCTCATCCCTAATCAATGGTTGAGATCATCTCAAAAGAATCTCAACTCAAAACCCACTTTACTTAAGTTTCCATAGTTTCACTTTATGTCCCTCAATTCACCCACAAAGTGAAT
>ML786595.1:505343-532759 GCA_009831015.1 Picea engelmannii | reverse complement strand
TCATTTTAGTTTGCTTATTGTATTTCGGCTAAGATCCTTTTGTCATTGATCTAGCCGAGTGATTTATTTTATTCAACCGCATTCGACATTTGTACTCCACGAAGATTTCATAATATAAGTTTTGCAGTCTTTTGTCGCCATTATTATTTGTATGCTCATTTATATGCTGTAAACAATTAATCCTACACACACATTAACAGAGTTTCCTAGACTAGCCAAGTCAAAAACATTACAGTGGTATCAGAGCTTTAGTCCTGCTAACCTGACTAAAGACGATGAGTGCAACAGAGGAGCCAGGGGGCTGTGAGCACGTAGGTGACGAATATGTCACTTACAACAGATGTAAGGAGGGAAGACCTAGACCTGATTTTCCCCCTTTTCCTACCAGCTCAGAGGAAGAGGATGAGGCACAGAGGGAAGCAGAGAGAAGGGCAGAGCGTGAGGCTGAGCATGAGCTAGAGAGGATGTTAGGAGATAGATATGAGAGACCAAAGGGCAGTGGTAAGGCCCCCATTTACCCAGAGGCAGCCTTAATGCAGGTACTCGACAATCTGGTAGTCAGTCAGCAGGCCATGACTAAGTCCTTGGCGCAAATGGCTGATAGATTGTCTATAGTGGGCACCCCGGGCACACAAGCCCCACAGACAGCACAGGGAACTCAGGGGCAGTAGTAGACCCCAGTCTCCTACTCGCACATACACCTCTTCGAGTAGGATTCCTAGGCCATTGTTCCCCAGTTTCCAGAGGGCACCCCCAACAACAACACAACAGTCGATAGCACAGAGGCCACCCAATCAGGCGGAGGACATTGCAGAGTACAGGAGGGAGTATGCAACATTGGGCCATGACTTCCATTAGGACATGACCCTGCTCGAGTATTGTGGACTCAGACTCAGGAACCGCCCCAGAGAGCCTCAAAGAGGAGGATAGCAGCAACAACAGGGGCATAACATTGATTTCATCCGGAAAGTTGGGAAACTCACCATACCTTCTTTTGACAGATCATCCAAATGCATCACCAGAGCTTGGGTACAAAAGCTAGACACATACTACAAGCTCAACCAGATGACCGAGACAAAGGCCATCGATTTCGCTCCCTACACTTGGAGGGTGAGGCACACGAGTGGTGGCATCATGGAATGATGACGTTGGGACACAGTCACATCACCTCCTATAGGGAGTTCACAGAGAGACTCATGGATAGGTTTGTCAGGAGGGATCCCGAGATCCACTTCAGGGATCTAGCCCAGTTGAGACAAATTGGCACAACAGAGGCATTCATCATGGAGTTTCAGCAGGTAGCAGTGCCAGTGACAGATATATCAGAGCCCAGGCTGATCATGTTATTCAAAGAAGGACTCACAAAGCCCTTGAGAGGGTGGGTGAAGGCATACAGGCCTCACACCTTACAGGATGCCATCTTACGCACTCGAGATTTGGCAGACTCAATGCCAAAGAATAAACCCTTTTCCAAACCCTTCGTACCACAGAAGGACCGAGACAGGAAGCCATTCCAGAGAGAATGGAAGGGTAAGGAGAAGCTGGATGATAAGACGAGGCGAGAGCTTATGAGGAAGAAGATTTGCTTCAGCTACAGAGACCCTTGGTTCCCAGGCCTCTACAGAGACCCTTGGTTCCCAGGCCACAGGTGCATGTGCAAGGGAGAGATTCATTATATTGAGTTGGCAACAGACAGTGTGGCCAATGAGGAGGAGCATGACAGTGGATCCACTAGCTCAGAGGAGGAGCCAGCATAGGGAGAGGAGCAGTCTCCCTGTAGACCACCAACACCGACAGGGACCTACCCACCGGTAGTTCCACAACCTCCTGAGCAGGCTAACAGACGGAAACCAACAAAGGGAGGAGTCATAGCGACCCTTTCTGGTGTTCCCAGGTATGATACCCTCCGGATCAGAGGGACTATTCAGGGACAACGGGCAATCACCCTGATAGATGGTGGGGCCACCCACAACTTCATTGATGCTTCGTTGGTATTGAGATGGGCAGTTCAGATAGAGGAGTTTGAGGGGTTTGATGTTGCAGTAGAAGATGGCCATATAGTGTAGTGTCTAGATAGAGTTCCGGACTTGGAGATAAAGTTAGGCAACTACACAGTGAGAGACACATTTTATGTGGTTGACCTATCTGACACAGATGTGGTATTGGGAGTCTAGTGGATCATCACCTTGGACAAAATCACCACCAATTACCAAACCTTGGAGATGGGGCTCAGAGACAGTGACGGGAAGATGGTTGTTCTGAGAAGCATGTCAACAGGAGCACCCAAGACAGTTTCGACCAAGAGGATGGAGAGGATATTCAGACATGGGGAGGTAGCATATGCTGCAGAGTGCTTAATCACTACGCGAAAGGATTCAGAGGGTCGACAACAGTATCATACAGAGATCATGAACTTGTTGGGACGACATCATCAGGTTTTTGGGTCGATTCCACCAGGGAGACCACCTGACAGGGGGTTTGAGCACACCATTGAGTTGAAGGAGGGGGCCAAACCTATGATCACACCACCCTATCGTCATTCTAGGAGGTTCAAGGATGAGATAGAGAAAGCAATTAAGGAATTGCTAGCGATGGGATACATCAGACATAGCAACAGTCCATTCGCTTCTTCAGTTGTCTTAGTTCTGAAGAAGGATGGTACCATGAGGATGTGTATTGATTACCGGGCCTTGAACAAGAAAACCATCAAGAATTGGTATCCTATCCCTCGCATTGACGAGTTGATGGATGAACTGCATGGGGCAGTTTTCTTCTCGAAGATTGATCTACGCTCTGGATATCATTAGATCAGCATCGGAGAGCAGGACATAGAGAAGACGACATTTCGGTGTCACTTTGGACATTTCAAGTTTCTGGTTATGCCATTTGGGCTAACCAACACACGAGCTACATTTCAATCTTGCATGAACCACATATTCAGAGATCAGTTGAGGAAATCAGTCTTGGTTTTCTTCGACGACATCTTGGCCTACAGCAAGACATGGCAGGAGCATATGAGGCACTTGGATGAGGTATTGAGCATCATGGAGGCACAATCACTATACGCCAAAGAATCCAATGTGAGTTCGGTATGACAGAGCTACTTTACTTGGGTCACATCATCAGTGCACAGGGGGTACAGGTACACCAGGAGAAGATTAGGGCCATTTTGGATTGGCCAATACCCAGGAATGTGATAGAATTTAGGAGCTTCTTCGGGTTATGCAACTATTACATGCAGTTTGTCAGGGGTTTTTCTCAATTGGAGCACCACTGACGGATCTCACCAAGCATGGGGCTTTCGTTTGGACCGATGAGTCACAGAAAGCCTTTGATCACATGAAGGAAGTTATGGGCACATGCCCAGTGTTAGCATTACCGGACTTCACCCTGCCATTTGTATTAGAGTGTGATGCATCCGACGAGGGCATCGGGGCAGTTTTGATGCAGGTAGGACACCCCATTGTATTTGAGTGTAGGAAGCTCAATTAGCCCGAGAGGTTGTACTCCATCTATGACAAGGAGATGCTGGCAATCATGCATGCCTTGACCAAATTCAGACAATATTTGGTGGGCAACAAATTCGTGGTCAAAACAGATCACAACAACTTGAAGTATTTCCTTGAGTAGAAGGACCTCAGTGAGTGCCAACAGAAATGGGTGACGAAGGTACATGCATTCGACTTCGACATAGAGTACGTCAAGGGGAAGAAGAACATTGTGGCTGACGCGCTATCTAGGAAACCTACGGCATGTTCTTTGATGGAGATTTCAACGGATTGGAAATCCCACTTGTTAGTGGAATATTCCAAGAACCAATTCGCTTGCGAGATTATGGATGGACAGATTCAGGATGATAGGTACAAGGTCATTGACGATGTCATATTCTACAAGAACAGAGTTTACTTGGTACCAGATTCAGGGCTCAAGAAGAAGATCCTCGCAACAATTCATGATTCACCACTAGCAAGCCATCAGGTTTTTTTCAAAACCTACAGGTAGATTAGAAAGAGGTTCTCATGGAAGGGCCTCAAACAGGACGTTATGCGATACATCAGTGAGTGTGTGACTTGCCAGCAGAACAAGTCAGAGCATACGCTTCCAGCAGGGCTACTTCAGCCACTTCCCATTCCAGAGCAGAAATGGGAGAGCATCTCGATGGACTTCGTCATAGGCCTACCCAAGGTCCAGGGTAAGGACTACATCTATGTAGTGGTCGACAGATCGACCAAGTTTGCTCACTTCTATGCCATACCGACAGAGTACAACGCAGTTCAGGTAGCCGAGTTATTCTTCAGAGGTCTTCAGACTTCATGGGTTGCCAAGGAACATCATTAACGACAGGGACAGTCGGTTTATTGGGACATTCTGGAGGGAGTTGTTTAGATTGGTGGGGACCAAGTTGACACCCAACACCAGCTATCACCCTCGGACAGATTGGCAAACAGAGATCGTCAACAAGTGGGTTGAAGGGTATTTGAGGAATTATGTGGGTGGACAACAGAGAACATGGGTCAGGTGGCTGCATTTAGGAGAGCATTGTTACAACACCACTTTCCACATGTCCATTGGTATGACACCCTTCCAAGCATTATACGGGTATGATGGTCCCACTTTGATAGACTTGGTTTTCGGGGAGAGCAAAGCTTCCAAGGCCAAGGATTCGATCACAAAGAGTCAGGAGATTCTCAAATTGCTAAAAGAGAACCTGCAGACAACACAAAATCGACAGAAGATGAGTGCGGACAGGCACAGGATAGAGCGCAGTTTTGAGGTTGGGGATTTGGTTTTCTTGAGACTCCAACCTTACAGATAGTCAGTCATCTTTGAAGAAGAGTGGGGCCGAGAAGCTCAAGCCCAGATTTTATGGACCTTACAGGAGCATGCGCCAGGTAGGCGAGGTCGCCTATGAGCTAGAGCTTCCAGAGGGGAGAAAGATTCATAACGTGTTCCACATATCTTGCCTCAAGAAGGCAGTGGGACAATTCATCAGCATATTAGAGGAGCTTCCACCATTGGACGAGGAGGGACAGTTGGAGTTGGTTTCGGTGGAGGTTCTGGAGTTCCGAGAGCGGAAATTGAAGAGCAGGGTCATTAGAGAGTGTTTGATCAGATGAAAAGGGCTTCACGTAGAGGATGCTACTTGGGAGAGCGAGCAGGTGTTTCACCACCCTGGATTGGTATTGCTTGAGGACAAGCAATTTCGGGAAGGGAGGACTGTAATGTCCCTTTCCAAATAGGAGCTCCAGAGAGGAGGCTTAATGGTCTAAACAACCCTGTTAGACTATAACCAGGGTCAGAAAGGGGTAAACAAGGTTACTAGAGGTCATCCCACTCAAAGGTGTTATAATCGAAAAGTGGCATTGGGCTAAAAGTGGCTAAAAGCGCTTTTAAGCCAACTTGAGCTAAAAATAGAACAAATGAGCTAAAACTAGAAGTCAACAGCGAATTAGGATTTTGGGCAGCTATAAGAGAAGGTACAACGACCTAATTCATCATTATGCAGATTTTGATTTGTCATTGAGGAGAAAGGCGCATCTTAGGAGAGGTAGCTCAGTGGATTCCAAGAGGAATACACCAGTGGTTGATTTCGGTGTTGAGAGACACACCCTAGTCACCAGGGAGATCACACAGGTCTTCCATCAGTCTTCAACAACAGTTCTACAGGATTCAACAGCAGGGGCGCACTTGTTCAGGGAGAGGGCGAAAAATCTGAGGAGGTTTACTGGATCAACTTGTCCCATTCAGGGAGAGTTCAGATTCCCCTCCGATCGATTTGAGAGGCAGGACATACGCATCTTTTGCCTGGTTTCTCGTCAGATTCCGACTACGAAATCATCAGGGATGCATTTTCCGGACATTGGGAGTGCGACACTTGGGGACGACACATTCGGGGTTCCCGGCCGATCATCTAATCAGATCCAGGGAAACCCTTCTGACCCATTTCACAGTAGGCCAGGGCGATCAGTTTGAGACACATCTCAACCGATTCCGACGGTGGAATCACTAAGGCGCAATTTTCCAGTAGTAGAGGGGTGCATTCCCCCAGGGGGATCCATTTGGGTCTAGACACACCAGTAGAGGGGCCGGGCAGTCACCAGTACTGAGAGGGACAACAAGGCGCACTATTTGGGATAGTTTCCAGACTGATCCAAGAGATCTAGCCACCAGGGCAAACTTTCCGGACTTGCAGCAGTTACCGTGTGAGCTGCCATAGCTTGCAGATCATCCATTGATCCCGTAGGGTTCATCTGTCATCAACTATTATCATTTTAGTTTGCTTATTGTATTTCAGCTAAGATCCTTTTGTCATTGGTCTAGCCGAATGATTTATTTTATTGTCCGCTGCATTCGGCATTGTACTCCAGAAATATCATAATATATGATTTATAGTCTTTTGTCTCATTTACCATCTGTATACTCAATATATATGTTGTAAACAATTAATCATACACACACACTAGCAGAGTTTCCCAGACTAGCCAAGTCAGGAACACTACATTTTTCTAGATAATTACAGTTTTATTTGTTGAACAAGAATGTTGTTGTAAACTCAGAAATTTTCCTGCAAGCTCAATAAGAAGAATCTCTCCTTGGCTGGTTTTCCCTTTGGGGTTTTTCCAGGGGCATTGCCAAAAAATCCTTGTGTTAAACGTGTGAATGAACGTTGTTTATTGTTCATTTGTTTCCACTGCTAATTTTTCAGATTGCTTAGTCATTTGTATTTCTGCTCATAGTTCTAGTTGAATGCATGAGTTAACTTGCATTATTGGTGAATGACTATTGGAGGTTGAAGTATTTTATTGGCTAAGTGTTTGTCTAGTATTTTTCAACATGGTATCAAAGCTTGGGCTCTAAGGTTCAGTGGACAGAGTTTGGCACTTGGATAACAGTGATTTCTAGGGGTTTTGCTTGGAAGAAGGGAAAGAAAGGATTTTTGTTAGTTGGACAATGATGACTTTCAGTCTCAGGTTTGAGGATAGGTTGGAGGGAATCTCCAACTACCTGCAGTGGAAGGTAAGGATTGTAGTTGTTCTGAGGGAGAACAAGTTGTGGGCGTTTGTGAGTACCACAATGACAGTGCCTTCGTCAGATCCCATTGCCCTAGACCTCCATGAGGTGAAGGAAGCAAGGGCACATAGGATAATCTTGTATGGAGTGAGAGACCACCTGATTCCACATTTGGCTGAGAAGTTAAAAGCTAATAAGATGTGGGATGCACTGACAAACTTGTACGAGAACAAGAACCAGAACAGGAAGATGGCCCTTAGGGACAAGCTCCACAACACTAGGATGGCCAAGGGAGAGAATGTGGCCTCCTATCTCACCAGGCTTCACCAAAGAGTGGGATGTTTTTGTGAAGTGTATGGTGGGGAGAGAGAAGCTTCCAGATTGGAGCAGACTATGGGATGAATTTACTTAGGAGGAGATCCAGGAGGGTTCTCAGAGTAGAGATCAAGAGAAGGCAAAAGGTGGTGTAGACGAGCTAAATGTTGCTCTTGTGGGAAAGAGCAAAGACAAGAAGGACATGAACAAAGTGAAATGCTTTGCATATAATAAGACTGGCCACTACGCTAGTCATTGTCCAAACAAGAAGAAGAAGAGGGATCCATAGGTATCAGCATCAACTGAGGTTGTTGAGTTCACTAAAAAGTTTGAGAAGGAATTTTCTCTGATGACTGGTCTTTCAGGCAATGATAGTGCAATGTTTGGGGACATTGGAGTGTGGTTTGTGGACAATGGTGCATCTCGACATATGACGGGAATGAGGTCCGTGTTCCTCAGTTTTTCAGAGATAGACTTAGACTACTATGTGGATTGTGGGGCTAGCACCAGACATGCAATGAAAGGGGTTATATGCGTTAGATTCCAGCTAGAGTCAGGAGGTTTTCTAGAGTTCGTTGAGGTGTTGTGTGTTCCAAAGTTGCTAGTAAATTTACTCTTAGTGTCAACTATGGAGGTTGATGGAAGTGGAGTTGTGTTCTTCCTTGGATTGGTGTTTTTATATCCAGAGGGAGCTACTCCGGACATAGCAGTATTGCTTGGTGTCCAGTATGAGAGGTTATACAGGTTGTTGGGACAACTTGTGGTTGGATCCAGTGGATTCTTGGATTCAGAATTTGTATCAGTGTCCGAGAGTGAGCAGGTTGCTCGGGAAAGTGAGTTGATACCAGGGACTGAGGCTTCTTCCAGTACTCTCAGAGCACACAGTTGGATGCTCATGAGAGTGAGAAGACTCCTAGGAGCATGTCTTGGATGGATAGGTCTCTAGATCAGAGTTCAGTGCAGGTAGTAGCAATGGCTTCCAGGTCACAGGGAGTAGAGGCTTCTAGTTCAGAGGGAGCAACTACAACAACAGATGAGATGATGGGGTTGGAGGCAGATTCTGGTGGAGGCTCCAGAAGTAGCTCCCTCGCTAAGAGGGAGTGTTAGTTTTTGTAGCTCAGAGGTACTTCTGCATTGGCGGTGCCCAACATGCAAAAGTGACTGAGCAAATGTCTCTCTTTAGTGACTTGACTTTATAAAGTGATCTTATAAAGTCAAGTTGGGTCTTTTAATATTTAATGGGTAAAGGTGACTTTATGAAATGTAGGTCACTTAAGTGATTTATGTCAACTCAACGGAAGATTAAGTCACGACCATTGATCTCAAGAGGGAAAGATCTAATCTTGACTGTGTATCTCTTTAGAGATCTAGGGTTAGGGTAGTTACTCATTAATGAGTAAATAAAAGGAGCTATTGAGAGAGATGGAGACGCACTTTTCAAGGGAGATTGGAGGGAATGTGAAGGGACACACTTTCCAAGAGAGATTGAGCTGAGAGGAAGAGTAGCAAAAAAGGAGGATTGGCATGCATCCCAAGGAGAATAGGAGGCACACATCCCAAGAAGGGTTCAACATTTATTTATGGTCCGTACAACATTAAAGGAGGCTATACAGTACGAATTTAGCAGGTCCTTACAACTGTTTTATGCACACAAATCGAGGCAAGGGTTGCACAGATTTCGAGGCAGTTTTGGGTGCATTTACTGCTGTAGCTTGTCAGTACAGAACAAAACCGTACAACAAAGATTTGGGCATAGAATTTGAGGCAGTGTTTGCTGCTGTGCTGACTGTACAGGGTCGTACAGTAAGCTGGCACGTTTTTCAAGGCGGTTTGGCACTGAAATAGAAGTGGATTGTTGGCACATTTTTCTAGATAATTACAGTTTTATTTGCTGAACATGAATGTTGTTGTAAACTCAGAAATTTTCCTGCAAACTCAAGAGGAAGAATCTCTCCTTAGCTGGTTTTCCCTTTAGGGTTTTTTCCAGGGGCATTGCCCAAAAATCCTTGTGTTAAATGCGTGAATGAATGCTGTCTACTGTTCATTTATTTTTGCTTCTAATTTTTTCAGATTGCTTAGTCATTTGTATTTCTGCTCATAGTTCCACTAGTTGAATGCATGAGTTAACTTGCATTATTAGTGAATGACTATTAGAGGTTGAAATCTTCTATTGGCTAAGTGTTTGTCTAGTATTATTTAACACTTATGAATTCCTTCTTCTAGAATACCTTGTTGAATTATTTTTTAGTGGAGTCGCCAGATGATCGAGTCAAATCTTTAATAGACAAGATGCATCAAACAAAGTAAAAAATACAAAAAGGAAACAAAGGTCGTATTTCGGGAATAATTTCTTTTATCACCACCTAATCCGCACCTTGGGTCACGTGAAAGAAATCTTCAATACACTGGGTGTGGCCTTGGGGGTGAGTCTCAAGTTGGGTCACTATCACCAAACACTTGACTCCTCCTTTTAGGCCAACTCCTAACAAAGCCAAGGGGGGTAGTCCCTAAAAAAATAAGCAAAGGCTGAGTAAGTTAATGACACAAGAATTTAGGAGTTTGAAAATTAGAACAAGACAAAAACTCCAATCTAGTAGCATATAATGACACATCAAATGATTGCTAATGAGTATGATAATAAGAAAATGAGATAATTCAAAAGCAAAGGATAATATTGTAGAGACCAGTGCCAAAAGTGTATTGCTGCAAGAAGAAAGGTTTTGAAATGTTCTTGATTAATTTTAATTAATTAAGTGGTTTTCGCTTGGATTGCAATTAGATTAATTATGTGAGATGGATTAGATATAGTGATCCAACCATTCACAATTGCAAGATTGTAAGATTGAGCAGAAATATAAAATGTTGTGTAATTACTACTACGCCTCTACCTTGGGCTATTTCCACCTCAATCATTGTACATGTGGCTTGACCACTTTATTCTTTATTGTTGTTTTAGAGTAATTAGTCGTGGGTGAATTGTATCTTACTTTTCTTAGGCCTAGATCTAAGGAATCACATGAGATAATATTATTTTATTGTAAAGGAAGTATAGCATTACTCTATATAAAGAGATGCACTTCTCCATTTGTATTGATGGTTGGATTCTTGGAGCTCTCACACTTTGGAGCTTAATTGACATATCTTTTCTTGGAGCATTTATCGTGTAAAGGGTTCTTTCTTTACGGTTGAATGTTGTTAATTCTTGACGTTTCTCTATCTTGGTTTTATTTGATGCATAAGGATTAATGGTGAAATGCTCAAGTCTTCTACAAGCCTTCAAGATCGATCCATTTGAGGGGTAAGTCTACCACTTGGAAGGAAGATGTTCTAGGGTTTCTCCTTCCTTCTTCCTTTGTTGCTTGGTGATGTTTTGGTACCTTGCTTTGATCTTCCTTTAGGTTCCCTAGCAAGAAGTATTGAGAAAGTCATGAAATCATAGTTGATCTAGTTGGTGCGGGTTTTTTCATGAAGGTTCCCTTCTTGTAGACCTTGATATTCTTTGTTGATCTTGATTGGGTGAGGGATTACTCTTCCTCTTGGTTCTAATCTCAAAGGTCTAATCCTTGAAGGAAATAAGCCAACTCCTTGGATGGTTTTCTTTTTGACATCATTGTCATTTGATTCTCCTTGACTCCATTGCCCTAGTTGGCTTTGGCATTGATCTCCATCTCCTTCCATCACTTATTCTAAAACCCTAAAAACTTTGTTTTACTAAGGCCATGTTCTACATCACCTCGTGATTCATTGCTTGGTTTGGGTAATCCTACTAGGGATACCCCCCTTGAGTTGGAGGAGAGCCAGCCTAAAGTGGAGAGGATAGGTTACTGAGGTGACAGTGGTGACCGTCCTAACAGTTTCCCTTGTTGTACCTTGTGGATTAGGGATTTTATCATTAAGTACAATTTGAGCGGTAACAGACCATACAACTGCTGGTTCAAGCAGGCTGCACAGGTCAACTTGTAAACTTTTGATTAAAGGAATGAAAAGCTGAGTTGAAGGAGAAATCCCTGTGTATGTATGTTTTGCTTCCGTTGTTCATTTTTTTTTGGCTGTTGTGTGATTGATGCAATGTTCAGAAATTTAATTCTCTGCCTTAAAATAAATTTTGTTTTGAGTTATTTAATGAGAGAACATTAGGACAGTAGTCAAATTTACAGTTTAGTGAATTTTAAAGTTGACGAAATTGTATCAGGTTGAATTGGATTGAAACGTGAACTCAAACCACGAAATGCAACATTTTTTCTGACCCGTTACTTCTCATTCATTTGTTGACCAATGTTGCCATTAATTTAGCTCAACCTGCCATATGTCCATGTTGATGTAGACTTGCCATTCTTGGCTTGACTGGCCATTCACAGCGAGAGGGCAATTCCATTATCCATATGCCATTCACAGCCAAATCCTATAGGTCGACACCATACACTATTCCCTCACGAATCACGATTCTGTGAGAGGTTGAGTTGCTCCCCTCACTGCACAGCTTGAGGATTTTACCCTAGGGCTGATGGATTGAAATTTGACACCATACTATCTCTGTTCTCTGCTAGATTGTATTGTGCCCAGTTCTCTCTAGTTGTGCGCCGATGGCCCAACTATCTATGCTCTATCTCTATTTTGTGGCTATTTTGCCTATGTGCCTGTTATCACGCAATTTGTACTTTGATAGAAGAAAAGGTTAAAGGAGAGCAAATTGGCGTAACTGGAGACTATCCTATCACTGTCACCTCAATAGGATGTCTCTTTCTATTTAGGGTGGTAGGCCCAGGGGAGATGTACCCGGTGACCTGGGGGTTTGAGAAGGCAAAGTCAAAGTGGATAGATAAAGATCCCCTCTCACAAGTCACCACCGATCAGAAAGTCCGGTTTTATAACCAATGAAAAGATAATATGTCAAAGTGTACCTACCCGGAACAAAGCAACAAGAAACTGTATATATTTGCAAGTACAGTTGCTGGTTAGCACTTCATAAAACCATAGACTTTCTCAATAAAAGCAATTGGATGATAAAAATGAAGTAAACAGAAAATTATATCAGCAATATTTATAAGGAAATACTTCACATTAAATGCCTTGCAATAGCTTCAAATGATTAAGAATCATTAACTGTTGAAATCATAATACTAGCATTTGTTAGAAGCAAACAAGATAATGTATAAATCAGCCTTTTCAACTGCTTTTAGAAGCTTTTAATGCTGCAATTAATGGCTGTAGCTTACTTTAGTAACAACAACAATATTGTTAGTAGGTTAGGTTATTCTAGGGTTAGAAAATGTTAGTAGGTTGCTTGAGGTAAAGGATTTGAGGCTTGGTTTCATCAATCAAACAAATTTAAGGTCTAAATCAGTGCCTTTTAGGGCTAATGGAGTCACTTGCAGTAGCAAAACTTGAAGGAAACAAATGATAATGTAAGAGCTAAGGACCAAGAAGGATGATGATTGAGGTGTTGGTGACCCAAGGCCTCAATCAACAAGCCATTGAAGGAAAACAACTACTAGGATGTAGGTAACCCTAGGCCCGAGCGGTTTTCCTTCTTCTTTAGCTCAAGCTTGAAACAATTAATGGCTTGATGAAGCAAATGGCACTAGAGTGCTGCAATGGCAAGGCTCTAGTACAATGCTTCAAAGGTAGGGTTTCTAGCACAATCTAGTAGGTGAAAATTTGTTAAGACAAGGACAATAACATGTGCTTGTTCTCTTAGGGTTTTAAACTAGCAATTTCATAATCTTGGAATAAATGCAAAGTAAATGTACCATAACCATTCAAAGCAAAGAAGGATTGCAGAAATTCACTTACATCCACCGAGAATCATCTAGCAATAAGCCTAGTTGAAGATTTTCCACCAAGAAAAATGCCAAGAAACACCAAATTAAGCCTCCTCCAAAAAGTGCGCCTAAAATTTCAGCCAATAAACCCTAAGGAGGGTGCCATTTTCAGACCTCACTTGTGTGAGTGAAAGATGATGAAAAATACAAGGGTTTAAACTTTGAATGCACCTTATATCTGCCTTCAAAGTGTTGTTTGAATGCACTTTAGATCTGTCTTTAAAATGCTGTTTTGAATGCACTTAAGATCTGCCTTCAAAGTGTTGTTTGCATACGCTTCAGATTTGCCTTCAAGACTGTTTGCAATTACCTCAAAAATTAGTCTTTCAGCGTTAGATATTCGGCCTTAATGCCTCAGGAAAACTCGGCCTAACAATCTTCACACATAGCCTTAATATGCCAGGGAGTTTTGCTCTTTAATCCTTAAATTAGCACTCAAACACAGGCCTGAAACTCAGCCTTAAGTCTGTGGTTTAGGTCTGTGTTTAAGGCCTGAAACTCGGCTTATAAGAAGATCTCAGATCTGCCTTTAATGACAAATTTTGCCTCAGATCTGCCTCAAAAAAACCAGACTGCAATTTAGTTTTAAGTCTGCGGTTAAGGTTCTTCTGTGGCAGCCCTCTTCTCTGCTGCCAACACCTTTCTCTTGCTGTGGCTGCTTCAACCAGGCCTGCGGCTATGGCTGGGCTTGCTCCCCAAGCCTGCGGCCACTCTATCTTGGACAGTCGGCCCTCCTCATAGAGCTCGAGTCTGCTGTTAGGGTTTTCTTCTAGCTGCGGCAGCCTTTAAAGTTTAGAGGCCTGCGGCCAGCCTTAAAACCTCACCACAGGGGACGGCCCTCTCTTTATACCAATGGCAGGGTTTAGTAGCCTTTAGATGTCCATGGCCTGCCTTTATTTGTTGTGCAAAAGGTCATCTTCAAGAACTGCTCTGATACCATGTTAAGTTTTGATGGTTAAGCTGATCCATGTAGTTTGTTTCATTTTAAGCATGAATTGAACCATAAACAATGACTGCAGCAACACAATACAATAGCTGCAGTAAACCCAGATCACAAGAAGAATAACCATGCACAAGAACACAAGAGTTTATCTTGGGAAAACCCTTCTCAACCAAGGAAAAAACCCATTAATCCTTTGATATACTACCAAGAAAAGATCCACCATCCACCACCAAACCTAGCACACAATAGGGTGCTGCTATGACTGAGAAACCTAGCTCCTAGAGAACTGCGAATTGCAGTCCTTATAATTTCAGACCTCCAACTTCAGACCATGCGTTGAGTTAGTGTGTAAGAGATGATCCACAATGGGGATCTATCTCTTATTTATACAATACTTAACTCAATCAAAAGACATGACACTTGGCACAATAGGGCCAACCTGTACAACTTAATAATATAATTAATAATTCACAATATTAATTATCTTTACATGGTGGGGCCGACTTGTACCCTTTACAACATAAATTAGGGTTACAACAAATCTTACTCTCAGACAATATAGAAAGGGATCCACACATCCTCTAGTGCTCAGCCACTAGGGACATGTCCACCTTTGCTCAGCCACAAAGACATCACTCTCGACAGATCACTCAACTGAGTCCACAGGAGTACCATCTGGAGAGCCATCTCAAGCCGACTCAACTAAGTCCATAGGAGTACAAGGCAGGAGACCATCTCAAGCCGACTCAACTCAGTCCAGAGGAATACAAGGCAGGAGACCATCTCAAGTCATCTCAACTCAGTCCAGAGGAGTAGACAAAAGACCACACGTCATAACAACTCAGTCCAGAGTCTGACGCACACCCAACACGTGGGAACACATCATCTCAACTCAGTCCAAAGGAGAACTACACACCCATCACATGGGCTCTCTCACAGATCGACTCAACCCAGTCCAGAGCAGAACGACCTGGAGAATGTCACACGACGCTGCAATCATCAACACATTCATGACATGGCTGGTCCAAATTCTTTCTATCTCAGCCAGTTGGATGGTCAAAAGTTAAATCTACCAATGAATGGGCAGCTCCTTAAGTTGTTCTTCAGTGGTAACAGTTGATGCCTTGGGGGGCATCCATGTAAAATACTTTAGTTTAACCCTTCTTCCTTTCTTACTTCTTCAACATTTCACTTTCTTCTTTTTCATGTCAGCATTACTTTTGTGTGTGTGTATGTGTGTGTCTGTGTGCAACTTGTATGTTATTGATGGTTTCGATATATTTCATGTGCCACTAATAGTCTTTTGGAGAGACATATGTTATTGTGCAGATCACGGATTCTAGAGTTCTCACATGCTTTCCAAAGATCAAGCACACGTCCCCATATGGAGCCAGTTGTTACCTCCCAGTTGCACCAGGAAGGACTTAGAAAGATCCACAAATGGAAACACTTGTTCAAATTCAGAGTTCAGAAGTCCTGTTGGGCACCATTGCCCCTTCCATTTTTTTTTTCTTCTTCTTCCATGCATGTTCCATACCCCCTGGGGGGATTGTATAAAATGATTTTTTTTTCTTCTTCTTCCATGCATGTTCCATACCCCCTGGGGGGGATTGTATAAAATGAGCTAGCATGAGGTCTCCAATATGTAAACGACCCAGCTCACCTAAGACATTGTTATTAGTACATACTCTAGAGTGTTTTTTTTTCACTTCATCCATTATACCTCACTTCGGCGACTTATAATGTTCTAAGTTTTTTCACTCATACCTCCAAAGTTGGAGTGTGTCCTAAGGTCGTGCCTTAGTGTGTTTTGTCTGAGTTTAAGGTCAAATGTATATTACCATGCTAGTCATTTGTCCAGAGTCTCATGGACATGCATTAGGTCCTTCTAAGAGTTTTTACCTTGTAATTTTATGTAATTAATTCATAAGAGGTACTAGGAGGTGCTAATCACCTAAGGGAGTATTATTTTCTTACGCAGAATACCCCCTTTTCGAGCAAAATAATTGATTTGACAAATTAAAAGCATGTCCCCAACATGTTTCCTTAAAAATAGGAAGAGATTAATTTACCTTTTTGAGGAAATAATTGATTTTTACTCATCCCCCACTTGCCTTAAGTTGTGGCCCTCACCCCTCCTCACACTTGATATGCGCCCACTTCCTTGTGAAGTGCGCCCTCCTTGCTATTTAAACAAGGGACCCCTCCTTCATTTAGCTAATGGGAGTTTGGACTCGCTTGAGGTTGTATTGTTTTTGTAATATCATTTTGGAATAAAGAGAGACTTTGGAGGTCATATTGGTGATGTGCATGATTTGTGTGGATGCTAATTGTCTAGTTCTTAAAACATGAGGTAACCGTAGTCTAAATTTTTTGTATTTATTTTCATTATTTTGGCCTTTGAAAGGGTGTTACCACCCAGTAGGATAGGATCTTATTAAGCTGATTAACTTTTTAAGACCTTATTGCTTTCTTACATTAGCAATTTAAGATTTGCATGTGTTTTCGGTTGAATTGACATGCCATCTGAGTTTCTTGTGTAGGGAACACCATATTTAACAGAAAAAAGGGATTAAAAAACCCTGTTTTTTGCAAATATTTAGCTTTGCAGGTTCCTCATCCTTGGATAAGTGGTTGGGTCAGCCTTGAGCGATCTTCCGCAAGCTCTAAGGCTTTAGTGGACAAAGTCCCTTAGCACAATATCGAAGGACCCCATAGCCGAAAGGAGTTCCATATCTCAAGCTTTCTACATCTCTCTTCTTTCATATTTAAGCTTTTATTGTTACCTGTTTGCATGCAAAATCTAGACCTATATTTTGAATCCAAATCTAAAGTAGATTCATTTGCATGCATGCATAGATCTACATTTCGCTTTCAATTATAAATCATTTAAGTAGATTTAGTCAAAAAAGTCATCTTTTAGAAAAAAATTAAAGTTAGATTTAAATACCGAAAGATAGATTTGACGCAAGAGCTTCATTTCCATATCTAGGCAAATTAAAGTGCCCGTTGTTCGTTGTTTGGACAGCGAACAAAATAGTCTTTAAAAGTTAGTTCATCGCCGATTTTTATTTGACTTAACTAACTCTGTACTTGTACTTTATTTAGGATATTTTTTGTGCTAGACTAACAGCCTTTTGCAGGGAACTAGTGGGATAACCCACCAACCCTCTCATCCCCCCTACCCTAAGGGGATTGCGTCATTTTTTGTCTTTTTATTATTTTCTCTAATTCGGTAAGATAAAACTAACTAAAATCAACCAAGATAAAAACCAAAAGATTTTCTTTCAGTTTTTCCTTTCAAGCATTAGTTAGAAAGCAATTTTTAGATCAGTTATCTATTTTTCATTTCATAGTTCTTTCAAGTAGTTTTCCTTTTTTGCAAAGATTAATTAACCTTCCCTGTCAGAATCTCAGTATGCTCTCTGCCCCGCGAGTTTAACTTGATCTCGGCAGATCATAACAGATTTTGAATAGTGTGGAGTAGTTTAATTAGATAACATTTCATTCTATTGAAGAATAACGAACCCTCACCCATCAAAGCTCAGTATGCTCTCTGCTTCACGAGTTTAACTCAATCTTGGCAGATCAAAATAGCTTTTGATAGAGGCATAGTAGTAATTAGACAACATTTTCTTTTTCTTCTCAATCTTACAATCTTGCAATTGTGAATGGTTAGATCACTATATCTAATCCATCTCACGTAATTATTCTAAGTGCAATCCAAGCGAAAACCACTTAATTAATTAAAACTAATCAAGAGCGTTTCAAAACCTTTCTTCTTGCAGCAATACACTTTTGGCACTGGTTTCTTAAATATTATCCTTTGCTTTTGAATTATCTCATTTGCTTATTATCATTCTCATTAGCAATCATTTGATGTGTATGCTGCTAGATTAGAGTTTATGTCTTGTTCTAATTTTCAAACTTCTAAATTCCTATGCCTACTCGACCTTAGCTTAATTTCTTAGGGACTACCCCCCTTGGCTTCGTTAGGAGTTGGCCTAAACGGAGGAGTCGAGTGTTTGGTGGCAGTGACCCGACTCGAGACTCGCCCCCAAGGCCGCACCCAGTGAATTGAAGATTTCTTTCACGTGACCTGAGGTGCGGATTAGGTGGCGACAACATGACCTATAAGGCCTGCTGGTATCTTGTTGGTCAGTGGTCACTTTAGCAATCTGCTCCTTTTCTTCACGATGTACTTTTCTTCCTTCCAGCTCACTTGCTCTCTTTTCATATATATGAGATCAACCTCTCCCTACCTTGTCGTTTTTATGCTTAGACAGAAATAACTAATCTCCTATATCCTAGCTAACTCCTATCTCAATCTTGAGATGTACGGCTAAGACTAAATATTAATCTAAGTCATTAATGCCCTAGAACTTCTAGAACATTTCATTTAAATTCCTAAGAGTAAGTAAACTTCAAAACATTAGACTTTCACTTTATTTTTTATTTTTCAAGTGAAATTACAAGAGAGAATTAGTGATCACCTTTCCAAGGTGATCACCAATGAAATGTCTCAAACCACTTCCTACACGTTCACATTGAAACTTGTGCAAGAAGTTCCTTCTCGAGCTACATTTCTCAACATAAACTAAATGATTTATTTCCTACAACCAAAAAATACGACGAACCCTATGACTTAGTGATACCTCGCATTGTGGAGATGAAGTCAACCCTGGATATGTATGATGGCTTGATCACTTTGTACTTGAGTGTGAATATTTTTTGCAACATGCTTCTAAAGAACAAGCTTTTTTCCATGCACATGAGTGACACATACATGATGGCTAGCTATTGCATGAGAATCACTAACTTGAGAGATCAACTTGCTACTATTGAGGTGAAGGTTGAGATTCGAGAATAAGGAGTTGGTGACAATAGCACTAAATGGTTTCTATTCATCTTGGGAATCCTTTGTTCAAGGTGTTCGTGCTCATAAGAAGCTTCCCAACTTTAAAAAGCTTTGGGATGATTTCACCCAAGAGAAAACCATGCTAGAGACAGTTTCAACCAAAGTGGAGGAGATCCAAAACATAACCCTCATTAGGAAGATGAGGAAAGGTGTAAGAAAGGACCCCAAGGGTCCAAAGGGGAAGAAGGAAGATTTGGGTTCTTCAAACAAGGGTAAGAAAGACTTGAGTCATGTGAAGTACTTCAAGTGCCACAAGCTTCAGCTGAAGTAGATGAGTTAGCGTCCAGGCTTGATACAGTCTTCTCCATGGTTTGGTGCCTTTCCACTCAGATTGTTTCTAGTGTAGGGTGGTATGTAGATAATGGAGCATCCAAACATATGACCTACAATAATAAGGCTTTTAGCAAACTTCGAAAGCAAGAGATAGGCATACAAGTGGAGTTGAGCAATGATGCCACTTATCTAGTTACGGGAGTGGGATCAATCTCACTCTACATGCCATCAAGTGATTCATGAGCTAGATGATATCTTGAATGTTCTTGGTTTAACAAAGAATCTTCTTTCCATTTCAACCATGATATAACTTGGGTGTGTCACTGAGTTTGATGATCATCAAGTCGTTATCAAAGATCGTAACCCTGATCCAGATCGAGTTTGGACCAAACGTGTGCGAGAAGGTGACCTCCACAAATTGCTTGTTGCTCTGATCAAACATGAAGCTTTATTGCATGACAGCAAGAACTTGTGTAAGCTTTGGTACAAGAGGTTTCGTTACATGCACCATGGAGCATTACCTCTCTTGAACGACATGATGCAAGGAATGCTAGAAGAGTGTGCAAGGGCTATGCACTCAACAAGCATGCCAACACTGCTTTCCCAAGCAGTGAGCATACATCAAGAGGGATTCTTGATCTAATCCATTCATACACATGTGGACCAATGATTCCAGCATCACTAACAGGTAACATTTATTATGTTTCTTTCATAGATGATTCCTCTAGGAAAACCTAGATTTACTTTATGACGACAAATGATGAAGTCGTTGGTAAGTTTCAAGATTTTAAAGCTCTTGTGGAGAAACAGAAAATTAAGACGATTAAAGTGTTGAGGTCTAACAATGGAGGAGAGTACACCTCCATGGACTTTAATTCCTTTTGCAAGGAAGCAGGGATCAAGAGGGGGACAATAGTACCTTACAACCCTCAACAAAATGGGGTTGCAAAGAGGAAGAATATGTCCACCATAGAAACAACAAAGGTTATGATTCATGATCTAGATCTGCCCATGTGTGTTTGGGTAGAAGCACGCAGTACAAGTCTCTACATTCTAAACAAGTGTCCTTGCAGAATATTGAAGAACAAGACATTAAAAAATTCCTTTCTTGGTGAGAAACCATGGGTATCACACTTTCATGTTTGTGGTTCTCTTATGTATATTCATATGCCTGATGAGAAGAGATCTAAGCTTGAACCTTCTAGCATGAGGGGTATCTTTGTTAGATATAGTGAGTCATCCAAGGCTTACAGGATATATCTTCTACCACAACAAAAGAAAATAGTTTGACAAGATATGAAATTTAATGAGGATGCATGGTCCTTTAACTAATAGGAGCCTTGTACGAAGACAAAGGAGGGTGAACAAGTCACTATCCCAAGTGTTGATCTGTAAAATACAACAAAACCAAATGCAATTCAACAAGATTCCAATGCAAGAGAAAATACCTCATTTTATCACCTAGTATTGCCAAAAAGCCCAAGTGGATGACCTAGACATTGTAGGAAGCACAAGAGCAAGTAGGGGCACCAAAGACTTCTTTTCAAGCGAGACATCCCCCTAAGAAATTTCCTAATTGTGTTGCACTAATGTCTTCCATCATTGATGTAGAGCCTTCTAGTTTTGAGGAGGCAAATGCAAAGCAAGTAGAGTGAGATGCCATGGTGGAGGAGTATAACTTTGTCAAGAAGAATGATGTTTGGGAGATTGTGCGAAAACCAATGAGGAAATCAATGATTGATTCCAAGTGGTTGTACAAGGTAATGGTAGCATAGAGAAGTACAAGGCTAGGTTCATAACAAAAGGAATCTCCTAGAGAGAGGGAGTTGACTATGAGGAGACCTTTGCCAAGTATACTTCCATGGGAACCATTATGGTTTTAGCATCAATTTTTGGTTGGTCTTTATACCAAATAGACATAAATAATACTTTGCTTAATGGTTTGATTGAGAAGGAAGTATACATTAATTAGCATAGGGGTTTTGAGATGCATGGGCGCGATACCCATGTATGTGGGTTAAAGAAGGCCCTTTATGGGTTGAAGCAAGCATCATGTGCATGGTACTCTAGGATTCAAGAGTGCATACTTAATTTGGGTATCACCAAGATGGTTCTGGATCCTAACCTTATTACTTATTTGATAAATCTAAGTGCTTCTCTTGGTCTTGTATATAGATGACCTGATACTTATAGATTCGTTCTCATAAGCTCATTGCATGGTGCAAGGCAAAGTTGGCCTCTAAATTTGTTAAGGACGTGTGAAAGTTTTGAAAATCCCAACTTAAAACAAATTCAAAAATTTCACCTCAAACTTGAGGTTCCCTGGATCTATTTCCTGTGAACTTTCAGCCTTATGGCTGAATCTGAAAAATAATTTATCATATATTTCACTTCTGTCCAACCAAATACATAAGGCAGTCCAAGAAAATAAACACCGAACCAATGTACTTCAAAAGAAAATCCATTTCCAGTCCTAAGGGCTCAATCCCCAACGTATAACAGATTTGAAAAATACTTAAGAACAACAGATTTGTTACAGCCGCAAATCTGTCCTCTTGGCTTCTGTTTACTTGTCAAATAACTCAACGAAATCTGCTCATTGTCATGTTAAATCGGCATACATAACTAGCACTAGAAACTACTCAATTACCATGAGAATATAAGCTGAGAATATAAGCTGAGAATCAGATCTGCAACTACACAAAGTTTGGACAGGAAAGTACTCTTCGTATATACAATAAATGAAGTTGCAAGTACATACAATCAGCTTATTACAAGCTGGTACAACATGTCCTTCAAGCTTATCCCAAGCTCGGACACTCCAAATGCATCTAAACCCTGGATACGGCATTCACCATCAAAGGCACACCCTAACCAACAAGCATAGCCTAGCAAGGCATCACACCAAGCTACTCCTAGCCACTCCAAAGGATCAACAACAAACTATCATCAACATCAAGCAGTCCACCCTTGATCTTCTTACTTCACTCTAGCACTTTTGTCTTGCTCTAGGGTTTATATCGCACAAACCCTAAGATTCCTTGCATGACACAAGTACAAGCCTTTCAAGACAACCCTAGCACTAGTCTTGAAAGCTCCTTGTCCATCCAAGGGTTGGAGTGAGAAACCCTAGGTCTTCATCCCTTGCATCAACACAAGGGACAAGACCTCTAGAAAAGATCATCAATGGAATATCAACAAGTCTTCTTCCAAGCTAAACATCACACCAAGCTCAAGACTCCTCTACTCCTCTAATGCTCCATGCTCTTTCTCTAGCCTCCATGCATCACAAAAGTATAAGGCTCCAAAATCATCCCAAGCGCTAGTCTTCTTTCATCATGTCTCCCCTAAGGTTTCTATCACAAACCCTAGTGCCAACTCTCTTGCATCAACAATAAAAAACAAGGCTTGCATCTAAGTCTTCAACTCCTCTAGCGCTTATATTCTTCTCTAGGGTAATCACAAGCCCTAGTGTCATATTGTGTGTTACTCATAAGGACTCCAAGAACATCCTAAAGCATTAGCATCCATCTTCATGTCTCCTATAGGGTTTACATCACAAATCCTAGGCCTTGATCCCTAGAAGACTTCTCCAAGACAATTACCAAGAGAGAATAAGAGTATTAGTAGAATGTAATGACAAAGGTGTTGATGTTTGTAGCATCGGACAGGCACTTCCACATCGGTTTTGTGTCTAACATGTAGAAGTCGTCCTTAATGCCTCTCAGGACTTAGGAGATTCACTTTAATAAAGTCATTATTAAAGTGAATGTACTTTTGTAATTAATGTGAGTTTAATTTAATTAAATGCCTGAGTATTTGGCATTAGTGAGTTAAATAATAAATTAAATCCTAGCAATTAGATCTAAAGTGAAGGTGTGATCTTAATCTCGGCCATTGATCACTTTGGAGATCTTGGGTTTTGCAATTAGGGTAAGCTCAAGATTATTAAAGATAGCCTAGTGGAAGGATGAGATACACAGAGTGAGATAGGAGATCTCATTAATTGGGTGAAGAAAGACTTTCATCCAAGCGTGTAGGGGCAGGGTCCAAGGAAAGGAGCAAAGGCGTAGCAGACAAGTGTGATAGGCTATAGGCTATTTTGATGATTTGTATTTTCCTCGGATGGGCCATTATCCCAAACGGGAGCCCAGATTTTATCTAATAAATTCAACAAGGTACTGGTTTTCCCTTAGGGGTTTTTCCAGGGATATTTTACCCAGAAATTACCTATGCACATTGTGTTTGGTTTCCTATTTATGCTTTCGTTGTAATGTTTTGTTAAAAACTCAGCTATGCTTTTATTCAATAAAGTAATTTATTTGGAATTAACTGTCAGGTGATGGGTTAAGGAAAAATAACATGGTATCAGAGCATGATCTTTGAAGGAGGAACCAGGAACACAGATCGTGATTTGTAGTGCAGAATATTATTTTTTGCAGGTTGTGGGGTTGAATTAAACTTTAAAAAAAAAGAGAAAGGTAGTCGTACAGTCGTCGTATAGTAGTCGTCATACGGCCGCTAGTGTTGTAGCATTGTCTATAGAGGAGCTGTGAAGCTGCAGTGGGCTAAGATCGGGCTGCAGCAGTGAAGAAATCATGAGTTGAGGGAGGCCCACGTGGAGCAACCGGCTATGATCAGGGTGTAGAGTTGGCGAAGAGTGAGTGGAGCAACTGGCAGCTGAGAGAAAGGTGTGCAAGTGTGGCAAGGAGTAGGTCGTGTGCTAAGGAAAGAGCTCGGCGTGGAGGCTCAACAGAGGTAAAGGGATGTGGGAGTCGTTACTGGAGAAGCCAATCGTCAAGTATTGAGGAGAGGCGGCTGTAGCAACAAAGTCACCGGCCACAGCAGTTGCAACCAGCAGGGATGCCGAAGCAGGCCGCCAACCGCTAGGTAAAGAAATGGGCGAGCCGCCAGGGCTCAGCCGCCACCGCCGACAGGACCACCAGGGCTGTCAAGGGCAGTGAACAAACCGCCAAGCAGCCCAGAGAAGTACCTAGGCAGCAGCAAAAGGTTGCGGGCAACTTCAGGTAGGAGTCGGGGCAGCGGGCAGTGGGGTCCGGGCAGCAAGCAACCGGTCGGAGGCAGGGGTCTAAACAGCCAAAGATCAAGTTTTGTGCTTGAGGGACTGAGCACAAAATTCTTCAGTTTTTGTGCCTAAAGGACTAAGCACATTTTCAACAGTTTGTGTTCTCGATAAATTTATGATTTCGAGATGGCCGCGGTAGGTTTGAGGTTTGAGGACATATTAGACGATGCATCGAACTTTGTGCCTTGGAAGGAAAGGGTCACATTGGTTCTCATTCAGAATGGGTTCTAGGAGTTTGCTAACACAAATGTGACCCCACTGACAGATCCAAAAGACCTGGTCGCCCATGAGTTGAAGGACGTGAAAGCCAGGAGGATCATCTTAGATGTGGTGAAGGATCATTTGATCCCTTACATATCTGAGAAGAAGTCAGCCAAGGATATGTTTGTAGCTCTGACGAAGCTTTTTCAAATCAGCAATACAAACAGGAAAATGGTGTTGAGGAGAAGCTCAAAGACACCAAGATGACCAAATTATATATAGTGACTAGTTATCTAACCAAGATCACTCAGGTACGTGATCAGTTGGCAGTTGTTGGGGAAGTCGTGTCAGATGAGGAGTTGGAGAGGACGGCCCTGAATGGTTTTTCTAGGCCATGGGCCCCATTCATCAAGGCCATCATTGCATGGGAGAAACTTCCAGATTTTGACAGGCTATGGGATAATTTCATCCAGAAAGAGATCCGAGAGGAATCTCTTGTAGGCCAACAGGTTGGTGATGATGAGAATCTAGCCCTAGCTGGCAAGGAGGAGCAGGGGGAATACAAGTGGAGAGTCAGCTCCACGGGCTGGAAAGAACAAGGATCTAAGCAAAGTAAAATGCTTTGCGTGCCACAAGAGTGTACACTGTGCTTCACAGTGTCTGAACGAGAAGAAAGGGAAGAGTTAGCCTCAGCAGGTAGCAGCATCTGCAGAAGCTCAAGTCAGGGAGTTTGTTGAGAATTTCGAGAAGGATTTCTCATTAGTCTCTTGTCTCTCTGGCACAGATTCCGATAGTGCCAGGTTCGTGGATAGTGGGGCTTCTCGTCACATGATAGGTACACATGAGTTGTTCACCAATTGGTCATAGACGGACTCAAATCTGCATGTGGAACTTGGCACTCATGCCAAGTGTGGTGTAGAGGGAGTTGGGACAGTCATGTTTTAGCTGGAGTCTGGAGGTTTTTTGGAGGTGGAAGATGTCCCAGAACTGAGGAGCAATTTGCTCTCAGTCTCATCTCTGGAGGACAAGGGTTATGCAATCTTGTTCCAAAATGGACAAGTGTTCATACATTCAAAGGGAACTAGCCCTGACACAGCAGTCAGCATTGGTGTCAAAGAGGGTAGGGTATACAGGTTGTAGGGCAAGCCTGTAAGAGGATCCAAGGGGATCTTGGAACATGGATCAACGTCGATGACAGAGGACGAGGAGCAAGAGGCTTCAAAGGGTGAACAGTCGAAGGATGAGCAGAGTCCATAGACTTCTAGTGTGGGGAGTCAACCTTCAGATGGGAAGAGGGAGTTAGCCCCTTCCAGTTATGTAAGGAGACCGAGTTGGTACAAGATGACATTGATGGATGCTCAGGAGCAGGAAGAGGCTCCTAGGAGCACATTGAGGGAGAGCAGGCCTTCGGCAAAGTTTCCAAACTTCATGGCACTGATATGTAGCGTCATCGACTCTGTGACTTCCAGTATTCAGGGAGCAACTGACCAGCATGGAGTGTTGATGTTTGTAGCATCGAATAGGTACTTCCACATCCGTTTTGTGTCTAACATGTGGAAGTCAACCTTAATGCCTCTTAGGACTTAGGAGATTCACTTTAATAAAGTCATTATAAAAGAGAATGTACTTTTGTAATTAATGTGAGTTTGATTTAATTAAATGCATAAGTATTTGGCGTTGGTGAGTTAGATTAAATCCTAGCCATTAGATATAAAGTGAAGGTGAGATCTAATCTCGGCCATTGATCACTTTGGAGATCTAGGGTTTTGGATTTAGGGTAAACTCAAGATTATAAATGGCAGCCTAAGTGAGAGGATGAGACACACACAGAGTGATATAGGAGATCTCATTGATTGGGTGAAGAAGGACTTTCATCCAAGTGTGCAGGGGCAAGGTCCGAGGAAAAGAGCAACAAAGGAGTAGCAGCCAAGTGTGATAGGCTAGGTTATTTTGTTGATTTGTATTTTCCTCAGGTGGGCCATTATCCCAGGACAGAAGCCCAGATTTTATCTAACAAATTCAACAAGGTATTGGTTTTCCCTTGGGGGTTTTTCCAGGGGTATTTTACCCAAAAATTAATGTTCACATTGTGTTTGGTTTCCTATTTATGCTTTCGCTATAATGTTTCGTTAAAAACTCAGTTGTGCTTTTATTCAATTAAGTAATTTATTTGGAATTAACTGTCGGGTGTGTTATCGCACAGTTTGTAGCTAGGAAGAAATGCTATAAAGTAGAAAGCCAAACTGGCGTAACAGGAACCTATCCCACCCAATGTCACCATGATGGGATGGTTCTTTCTCTTTAGGGAGGTGAGGCCTAAGGGAGACGTCCCCGGTGACCTGGGGCTTTGAAGAGGCTAAAGGATAATCAGACAATGACAAGTTTCCCCCTTCACAGATCACCACCAAAACAAATAGTCTGGCTTATAGCCAACAAAGATAACCAAGTAGAAACCCTGCCCGAGAACAAAGCAACAATAAACTGATATATGCAAGCTTTGGTTAGTACTTCATATATATCAACGACTATCTGGTATTCAATATAAGCAATTTGAATATAAATATTGACGGAGTCAATGTTTATCAATAGCAATAGAAATCATATCACTTCATCAATAATTATTAAAATGATGTGGCATTCAATGTAATAAGCCAACACTCCAATTAACTTATGCATAAATCACCATTCAATTGCTCAATAAGTAAAACGTTGTTGCAATAAAGATGAAATATCCAATAATGACGTCAGCAACTTAGGGTTAGTAGGGTTAGCTAGAGCTAGGGTTAGTGTAGTTAGGGTTTCAATTCAAAAGCTTTGAGAGTGTTTAGATCAAGTTCTACTTCAACG
>ML786595.1:469384-492698 GCA_009831015.1 Picea engelmannii | reverse complement strand
AAGGAAGGTTTACAACTAGGGTTTGATTATGTTTTCTTCATGACATGTAAGTGAATTTTTCATGCAAAACTTCTTAAGTGAATGGTTGTAAGCTTAATTTCTTACATTTGCTATTATATTGCTGAATCTTGAAACCCTAGGTAACAAGCACACAAGTAGGTCATTGCTATATGTCCCCTTGTTTGAGAAATAGTTTTAGCCATTGAAAAAGGAAGATATAGCCTAGTTGTTGCTACACTTTTCTCTCCTTTTCTGAGCTAGCATTGAAGTTATAGGTTGAAAAGAGGAGGCGTCCTAGGCCTAGTTGAATCTACACCTAGGGTTTTCACCTTCTAGGGTTTGAAAGCCTTGCCCCTGCAACACTTTCTCCCTTAAATCTATACTTTGAAGCTAGCCGTTTTTCCAAGTGTATTTAGAGAAAGAGGAAGGAGCACGATGCCTTGTTTAAGCAACACCGGAGTGAGCTTCCTTCCCTTAGGGTTTTGATTTTAAGGCCCTGCCATTGCAACACCTTGGAACCCTACCTTCCAGTCTCTAAGTTTGAATCTTCCCGAGACTTTTTGCCCTTGCTTTTGACTCCATTAACCATAAGGCACTGGATAAATCTCCAATGTTGGGTTCCTAGTGTACAAAACCATCTTTCAAACTTTAATTTTTGAAACCCTAACTAACCCTAACGCTGCTAACCTAGGCTGACGTCATACTTGACGCAGAAAGATTTTGACTAATAATAAGCAATTGAATGATGACGTCAAGCATTTACTGAGCAAATTGTTGATTGGATATATTGTAGGCTTGGTCATTTTGGTAGATATTGATGAATTGGTGATCTTTCATAGGCTAATTAGTAGAACGCTGACTTCATCTTATCTATTACATTGCTTATTGAATGAAATCAGATAGTTAAGAAGTACTAACCCTTTGAGTTATAGCCTGCAAATATACATATTGTGGTTATTATCTTATTCCGGGCAGGTGTTTTCAACAGGGCCTACACTTCTTTTATTGGCTGATTAGCCGGACTATCTGATACTGGTGGTAACCTGCGAGGAGGGAAATCTTAACACTTGACCTTGTATCCATTGCCTCTTCAAACCCCAGGTTATCGGGGACGTCTCCCCTGGGCTAGCCTCCCTAAACAAAAAGAACCTCCCCATCGAGGTGACATTGGGTGGGGAAGGTTCCTGTTATGCCAGTTTGTCCACTATCTTATAGCCTGTGACCTAAAATACAAACTACGCGATAACAGGGTTCAAACATTGGTTTGGCGAATGCTTGCACTATGGCCATGTGTATGCCCGTCGGGAGACTTTATTATCGCAAGATCTGTCATACACCACTTGTTGGCTTAGCTTGAACTACTCTTCCCTACTACCTGCGTTGTTGACCCAGGGTTCATATCTTTAAGGGTACCAACAAAGCCTGAAACTATCGGCCCCTCTGGTAAACCACAAGGCAACGCAACACACAGAGTGCACTGCGCAGTCTCACCTGAGATAGCTATAAATGGGTGGTTGTAAGACTCGGGTGTTTACAACCTAGGATTGAGTATGAGATATGGGATCTGTATTCTGATCCATTTACTCTAACTTGTGTTACGAACTATTGTTATTCTCTTTTATATTTTAACCTCCGCGATATCTTTTCGTTACATCCCAATAACAATTAACCAAGCAATATAATAACTCATTCATTCATTACACACAACGTTTAACTAATAAAAGTATGACAAAGATATGCTTGCATTCATCACATTACACAGGTATTACCGTGGTTCACCCCCTCCTGGGCTACATCCACAAAGATTTGGCTCTTGGCTCTCTTATTATGGTAGTTCTCCAACTCTCGTGCCCTGCGCTTACAACTCTCCTCGAATGGATAAGATCTCTATGAGGCGAACTAGATCGCACCAGGCTCCTCGGCCTGCGATCTAATCCTCAAGATATACCTTCTCTCCTCTTCTCTAGCTTAATCGATTTACAAAAGTAGTTCTTCTAATCAAAAACATTACATGAAAACAACTCGAACTCTACATAGGTAGTGAACCGAACCTCTCTATGATACTTGCGTATCTATATTTATAACTATCGGGCTCTTCGGCCATTTACACAAAAACCCTAACCCTACTGTCATTAGGTCTTCCTTCTCTACATGCGTGCTTTGCTTCCTTCCAGCTGTCGCCTCCTCCTTGCATGTGTGCGTTATGTGCTTCTTACCAGTTGTCGCTTTCCTCTTGCACACTTTCTTTCCCACAATTGCTCTTCCAGTTGTCATTCTTCTTTGTGCATGCTTTCTTTCCCACTTCGGCCTGCTACCAACAAGCCCCCAACACTGACATGTGACTTGTTCCGAGTCACCTAATCTTTATGAGCTGCCTCGATCTCCTTGGTGATTGTCTGGAACTTTTCCCTCAGCTCTGCTGCTTTTGTCAGTGCCTGCGCGGTCCTCTCCTTAATGGTATCCACTACCTGAACTGCCACTTCGTCACTCAATAATCCTGCACATTTTGCCCGTGTCTATGCCATTTGTGTTCTAGCTGCTTCTGCCTGTGCGAGTACTTATGCTATTCATTCCTGTAATGGTTCTATTTGAGCCTGACGCTCCTGTTTCTGTGTTTGCGCAGTGATAAGGTCTGCCTGCATCTTCTTCAGCTCTTGCGTCCCCTTGACACATTCTGGGATTGGTATGGTCTTTTGCCTCTGTTTGAGTTCTTGGATCGCTACATCGATCCTTTCCTCTTCCTTGTCCCAGCATTGAACCTGTGGATCCTCCTCCAGTCTTGTCCAAAGTTGCGCTGCTTTCTCGAGCAAGTCAGTTGTCGTGCTCACTTGTTTCTCCATCTCATGTAGTTGCGTTGCTACTGCCTACCTTCTTTGCTCCTTTACTGCTGGTGGAGTTGTTGGTGTCAGCTGTTCTCGAAGATCCTCCATCTCCTTCTAGTATCGAGCAATTGCCTGTGCAATATGGTCAATATTTTCTGTGGATGGGAGTTCGTTTCCTTGCGCAGTGCTTGGAAGTTTCCCAAAAAAAATTCCCACTCTGCATTCCAATTTGTTTCTGCGTTCTATCTCCTTCTGAGTTTCGGATTTGGCCTGCTCATACTCTTTTTCCAACGCTTCCCGCTGTTTTTTTGCTTTCTGTAGCTCAACTAAGTTTTTATGTGCCCAAGACTACATCTCGTGGTCGACACTAACCTGCAATTTGTACAGTGCCCTTGATGACATTCGTGTCAAGACCAATTGGATGTGGTCCAAATCCTTCAGTGTTGTCTGTCCCACTATTTCATCCATTCGTAGCATGCTCGATTTTATGTAGACCGTTGTGTGTGCGTGTGGCATTAGAGGGCTGGGTCTCGTTCTTCTACCTCCACTCTTTTGTTGGTTTGTGTTGTCAACGAATATATGCCTTTGCTGCTACTTGCTCTCTAGGCCTCCTCGAGTGTCTTGAGGAGCTGTCCCATTTCTGCCAGCTCTTTTTCCAGTTTATCCCTTTGATGTGTTGCATGATCGAAGTCTTCTGCTAGACAATCCTGGACCATTATGGTGATCATTTCTCCATCGTCCTCTGTGATCGTATAGTCTGGTGATGCTCGTTGCGCCTTTGATTTCTTGCGTGCGCCTGTTGCTTGTACAGTTGGTCTCTTAATTCCCCCTAGTTCCTGTGTGTTGGGATTTGGGGCGGTCTCCTATGCTCCCTTAGCTTGCTTCGGTTGTTCATTGGTCTCTTTCTGCCCCTTTTGGGTCCTTATCGGCTTTGCCCCTTCGTTTGCCTGAGTCGGCTTGTTTTGGCTCGTCCTTGGTTTCTTGGGCACTGGGTTTTGCGGAGGTTGTGTTTCCGCCTATGTTGCTTCTCCTTCTACGGGTCCTTTTGGTACTTCCCGGGGAATGGATGGGATCCTCCATGCATCAGGCCATTCACTGATGACCATGTCTATATCACCTTTTGTGATGCAGTAGCGCATCGATAGCCACTGTTTATCTGGATCCTGTATTAGTTGTATCCACATGGCTTGATGTGTAGCCCAGAAGTTAGCGATGTCCCCATATCACGCAACAGCCTCTAGTGTTATTCTCCATGATCGGCTAATAGCTTCATGTATGTCATGTAGGTATGCTTCGAAGATGATTCCATTTTCCCTCTTATGATTGGCCTATGGCCCAGATCTTAGTAATAGATATCTCGCTCCCGCTGGTTGTGGTCTAGTAGCAAACACTACATACTCTGGTTCCCGCCATCCCATGAAAGCTATGAGAGTGAGTATCCATGAGTAATGGAATTTGGTACCGAGGTCTTGCACATCCTTGCAGTCCACTTGGAACAAGTTTAATAGATAAGGCGCCCAACTCACGAAGGTTCCTTCTGCGCACTGAGCTGCAACTGTGATGACTCCTACTGGTACTTTGTCTTTGCGGCATTTTCTTAACAATTTACAGGCTAATATCTTTGCGCCCAATTGTGTCGCTGCATTGTTGATCTGTTTGATTATGATGCCTCTTGTTCCCTTGGCGGTACCATATTTCTTCTTCATTTCCTCTGCTAGTGCTTTCTCCTTGGATTTGTCATCCAAAATCAGGGCGAGATCCATACCCCGGTTGGGTAGTCCTGTTATCTGCACGATAAGCTCAACAGTTATGGGGACGGGTCTGTCTAGCCATATATTCCCTCTGTGCATGACTATTAATAGCTGCTTAATGCATGTTGTCGCGTACTTGCCTCTGCCAACATGTGGAAGTTTCAACAACCCTAAAATGCCTGTCCTGTCCTGTCCAACTGCCCACTGATTGGATGGTTGATCGTTTCTCCAAGTTGGTTTACCACTATGTTCTGCATAAAAACCCTCGATGCAAGTTTCGGGTACTTGGTTTCGTCTGATACATCATGGTCGAAATACTTGAGCTTCCCGACATGACCTAGTAGCTGCACCTCTACCTGTACTCCCTTTGGTATGCGTGGTAGCACAATTTATGCTATCGGTTTCTTGCGAGGTGAGCTCGATATCAGAACCCTGTCTTCCTACTGTGGTGGTTGGTACGAAGTTCCAGCAACTCCTGGTTGTTGCCCTGTAAGCCATTCTGGCCAAGCCGAGGTAGTTCCCGTGGTCTCTTCTGTTGGTTGACCTAGGTTGGGTACTTGCAACTCGTCTTGTTGCCCCTCTGATCCTCGGTTCTGTGTCGTTCTGTTACCTTCTGCGGTTGGTTCAGTGCTTTCTGGTTGCACTTCCTGTTGGGTTTCCACTTCCTCGTTCTAAGGTTCCTACACCATTGTTGGCGTGTCCTCTTTCAGGTCCTCTACTTGTGGCTATTGAATCTCTTCCAGTATCGGTGTAGAGTTCATCGGTGGTATCTCTGGGGATGGGATCTCATCGATATCGACGATCTTCGTTTGTTGTTGCTCATTTTCTTCCAATGGTCCCCATGACCTAGTTTGAACTCTGGTCGGTCTGGTTGTCTAGCCTAGTTCAGCGTGTTAAGGTTTAAGCTATTATTAGGTTACCTTTCTATTTACTAGATAACAATAGCATAGACAGGATCACTGAGAGAAACACAATCACAAGAGTATGCAAGCATTTATCTTGGGAAACCCTCAAGGGGAAGAAAACCCAGGAAAACTTCCTTAATATAGATAGCCAATGCAATGCCAAGAAAATGAACCAAACAACACAAAAATTCCTCTCCCAAGGATGCGCCTCTCTCTCTTCCTTCTTCCGGCAACTGGTAACTGCAACTTCCTTCAATACTTGTGCACTAGATGAGTGAGCTGAGTGTTTGTCCAAATGAGGCGCTAGCCTCTCTTATTTATACAATCCGGCAGGTGTTGAACAGGTGTCTTTTCATTGGCAGGGCCGACTTCTCATTCTGGGTGGTTATAACCACTTTAATATATTCTGGCTGGGTCGACTTCTCATTCTGGGTGGTTATAACCACTTTAATATATTATGGGGCCATCTTTTCATTTAACCTATTACAATTAGGGTTTGACCAATCCACAAAAGGGGATTTGGTCAATTACAATGCCCGACATGATCAATCCACAAAAGGGGATTGATCTAATCAATAATAAATATATTTTATCTTTATCCACAAAAAGGGATAAGAATATTCTTTGCAGTTACACAATATTTTAACACGACAGACTTCGGTGGTGCCATAGTGGTGAGTGTCAAACGTTTGTTGAATTTGGAGGACTTCGGTGAGCTCTGTGGTCTCACTCTGTTCGTTTGAGTTGTTGTTGCTCTCTCTCCGTTCTCCTTTCGCGAATAAACAAGTTGTTTCTATGCTCGCGTGTTGTATGGGCTTGTCATGAAGTTTATCGAGGACGCTTCCTCCATGATGCGATTAATGCACCATAAATGTGGGTTCAATGCATCTGCGACAGTTTCGTACTTGCCATTACGCTTACTTTGTCGTTTCCAGTTGGCGTGTTTAATGTGATTTTCCATCAGTCCTTGCCGTGCCTTAATTCCTCTTAGAGTTGTACTGTCATCCTGCTTTTGTCGACTTTGTGTTTCCCGCTCGTTTGTCTTTGTCATGTAACCGTTGCTCATGCCTTTACTGCATTCGTGTTTCGAGTGTTCTGTGGCTTTTTCATCTCGGGCGTGCTTCACACTTTTTTTTTTTACTGCGTGGTGGGTGTCGACTGTCCTTATACAACTTCAATTAGCTCTCGTTGATCATTCCTCTGAGGTCTGCACCTGCTAAATCTCTTAACTCTACAACTCCACTGTCTGTTACAGATTTGACCTCGTATGGTCCTAACCAATGCATCTTCATCTTTCCTGGGTGCTGAAATGATTTGTTGTCATAGAACAATATTAGATCTCCTTCCTTGAAAGTCTTATTCTTAATGTGTCGATCGTGCCATGCTTTGTCTCTAGCCTTCTGCACTTGTTGATGGAATCCGGCCAAGATTCAGTCTTCCTCCATTGCTAACAGTTGGTTCAGTCTTTCCTGTATTGTGCTGCGTTTTGTCATTTGTGTGATAGCTACTACGCGTAAGCTGGGTACTAAAAAATCTAATGGCACTACCGCTTCTTGGTCGTAGACGAGTTTGAATGGCGTGTGCCCTGTTAACTTCTTGTAGGTTGTCCTATACACCCATAATACTGCTGCTACTTTGAGGTCCCGGTCGTCTCTGTTGACGTTACAGATCTTTGTCAGTGCATTCTCTAGAATCTTGTTGAAGGCTTCTACTGTGCCATTCGCCTTTGGATGGTACGGTGTGCTTTTCTGGTGGTGAACTTCATACTCCACCAGCATTGCGCGAATGGTGTTATTTTTGAAATGCGTGCCTTGGTCACTCATCAAGACTCTTGGGCACCCAAACCTAGTAATTACTTGTTCAAATAAGAAGTATGCAGTTGTCTCTGCACTGCAGTCTTTTACTAGTGCGGCTTTTGCCCACCTTGTTAGGTATTCCGTCGCGGTGATGATGTATCTTGCCCCTGTTCTTTTGGCTGGTGGGTTAATTGGACCCACAAACTCTATTTCCCATTTATCAAATGCCTGTAATGTCACTTGTGGTTGTAACGACATCTTGTCCCTTCTGTTGGGTTTGCCTACCCTTTGACAGACATCGCATCCCTAACAGTACTCTTTCGAGTCTCTGTGAATCGTTGGCCATCATAATCCTGCGCAGTAGCTTTTCCTGCATAGTGTCCTCCTGCCTATCCCTCATGGGCTTCTGCTAAGATTCTTGGTTGTTCGTGCTCTAACGGGTACCTTCGTAAAATGCTATATGCGCCCATTTTATATAGATGTCCTGTGATTAGTTGATAGTCGGTTGCGTGAACTACTAGGTTCTTCTTCTACGTGATGGTATATTATTACGGTGCGATACTTGTGCTCAAGTACTTAATGATCTCTGTGAAGTAGTCATCAACAATATGTACTGAGAATAATTGGGCATCCGAAAAGCTGTCTTCTAAGTTCGTGGGTTCTTCTCCATTTGTGACCCGTGATAGGTGGTCAGGTCCTGCATTCAGTTTTCTTGGTTTGATTATTACTTCGAAGTCAAATTCTTGAAATAACAGTGACCATCAACAGATTCTCCCCCCCAACATTGGCTTGTTGACTAGGTATTTTAAGGCTAAGTGATTTGTAAACATCTTAAAATGTTTTCCCAATAGGTAGTGTCTAAACTTCTGCAGTGCGTAAACCATAGCTAGGCCTTCTCTTCCCATCATGTTATAATTATGTTCTGAGTCTGATAGTTTTCTACTTGCAAACACTATCGGTTGATCCAAGTCTCTTGCTCCTGGTTGTGCTAAGATAGATCCAAGTGCTATCAATGATGCATCTACATGCACATGGAATGTCTTTCCCCATTCTGGAAATACTAATATCGGTGCAGTGACCATCTTTTCTTTCAAAGTATCCAGACCATGTTGACAGTCGTCGTTCCATTGGTATTTTGTATCCTTACTTAGCAGTTTCTCCATTGGTGTTGTAATTTGCGCATATCCTTTGATGAATTTCCTGTAGTATCATGTGTGTCCTAACGTCGCTCATAGCTAACAGACTGTTTTTGGTGCTAGTAAATTAACGATAACTGTGATCTTTGTCGAATCGACCAATAGCCCTTGTTTGCATACTATATGGCCCAATAGTATCCCAAACAGTGTTCCAAATATACATTTCTTTATGTTTAGCGATATTTGACACTTTCTACATCATTCTAGCATCAAGCGTAAAACTTCCACATGGTTTTTCAACAGACTATAGACTGTCCAGTCATCCAGGTATACTTCGAGAAACTGATGGATGAATTCTTTAAATGTTGCGATAACCACTCTGGAGAATATTGTTGGTGCATTCTTTAATCCAAATGGCATGACTGTGTATTAGTAATATCCTCATTCCATCGCTAATGTGGTCTTGTATCTATCCTTCTGTGCTATCTTCATCTGATGGTAGCTTGAGAATCCATCAGTGAATGAGTAAGCTTCGTGTCCCCCCACATTCTCTAACACTTCATCCGTGAACGGTGTAGGGAATGGGTCATGTAGGCATGCATCATTCAACTTCCTCAAGTCAACGCATATCCTAATCCCTCTTCCTTGTTTCTTGTCTTGTACGACCATCGGGCTTATCCATTCTGATTCCTCGACTGGTTCGATTATGACGGCTTTGAGCATCTAGTCAATCTCCTCTTTAACTTTCTGTTTATATATGGGGTTCAGTCTATATGGTCATTGTCTAATCGATCTCGCTTCAGGTCTGAGAGGTATCTTCATCTCTCCCAGTTCTCCTGCTATGCCCTTCATTTATGCAAATGTTGTAGGAAACAAGTCGTTGTATTCGCGCAACAACTTTGTGATACTTTCTACTGTTGGCTCATCCTAGTAGTCTCCAATGCTGGCCATTTTGGGATGTTCTGTTGTTCCGATGTTAACTTTCTTTACCTTGATTGGTGCGGAAATAACTTCGGATTCTATGGGTGGTCCCTTCACATCTCTTTCACCTTCTACTTCTTCAATCTGAATGTCGCACGGGTCATCTTCGTCTGGTGCTTCCTCCTGTACCTGGTAACATGAAAGTAGTTCCTTGATTATCTGCTTATTTCACTGCTGCTCTTTGGTAATAAGTTCTATTTCCGGTTCTTCAATGAATATGATTCCTCTGATCCGTTTCAGGGATGCATCTATGTTGGGGTTCTCATGCTCGAATGAGAAAGTGATGGTAAAGTTATGTTGCAATGTGGTCGATGTTGTAGTTCCTTTGTGCAATTCTTGATCTGTATATCGGTTCATGGGTATGCCCTCTAAAGTGTGAATGAAGTGGTGAGGCCATTCCTACGGTGGTGTCATTTTCCACAGCGTTTTGCACTCCTCCAAGTGTTTTGTTGGTGTCCCTAGTCCTTCATATCTCCGTTGTTTGTTGTTTTTCTGTTCTGTGCAGAACCTTATGCGCAGTAACTGCTTACATTGGTACCAGTTTGTGATAGTCTTTTTCTGTGCGCCCCACCATTTTGCGGGTGTGGCCTGAAGTGCTAAGTCCAGTGCTAGTAGCCTCTGGTTCTCTAATACTTCGTCTTCATATTGTGTCAAGAATGTTTCCAAATCATTTAGTACGTGGAAACTGGGTGGTTCTTTGATTTCTATACCTATCCATCGTATTGTGCGATCTATTCTTGCACATCTTCTCGTGGATACTTCATGTAGTCTCTGCTTCCAGTTTTCTAGCCCGGTGTCTAAATCTGTTGCGCATGAAGTAATGCTACACCAACTGAGTACCCCGTTTGTAGTTGGGTTTACGTAATCCTCCTCGCGCGCAGTTGTTTTGTACAACTAGCCGATCTCCTCTAAGTCCAGGCAAGTGGGTTCTACGAACCTATCCCCTTCTTATGGGTCTAGTGGTGCTATGACCCTGTAATCTCTGAATTCAAATGTCATTTTTCTTGTCTTCAAGTTGATTATGGTCTGGTTGTCAAATGCCTAATCTAGACCAAGTAGTGTCGGGTACGGTGTTGTGCCATCTACTATTTCAATGACTTCAAAGTCTGTCTTAGTGCGCACTCCATCAAGATCTATTGTTACTCCTTTCAGTCTCCCTATTGGTAGGACCCTATGTTGGTTTGCTAGTTTTAATTGGACATTTGAGTATCTCAATGTTGGCTCTCCCATGCATTGCCAGATTTTCTTGGGTAGCACATTCACTTTGGATCATAGGTCGAGTATGATGTCTCCCATATTAAAATCCCCAATGTTAGCATTCAGTCTGAATTCCCTACTTGTTCTTCTTCTTGTGTGTAGATGATTGACAGTTTTCGGTTGTAGCTTTTGTTCCGTCTCGTTGCTACATTTCTCTAGGATGTTTTGCAATATTTTCACATATGACGGATCACTTAACATTTTTATGCCTGATTGCAAAAATTCTTTGATAGTACTTACTTGTCCCTTGGGTGGCATTCCGTTGGTATGATCCATTGATGGCGACATTTTGTATTATGGGGCTTCATGGGCTGGTTGCGTAGTGGAAGTCGATGCTGTGTCCACCTTCTTAAATTCTTGTATGGCTTCCTTAAAAGTCTCCTTTTCTTTGGGTGCGTCGAACTGCTTCCTTGGTTCGGTGTTCTTCTTTACCCATTGGTTCTGTGTGGGTTACTGTCCTACTGTGTTGTTTCCTGTTTTCGTTCCTCCACGGGTGACTATATTGATGTTACGTCCATCCTCTCGTGCTTTGGTTGAAATCCATTAAACATTCTGGTTGTTCTGGTTCCTCTTTTCTTGGATCTTTACTAATAGTGTCAGACATTCCTCTGTCTCATGGTTCGATGCACAAAAATACATACAAGTCGCTGGCGGGAGTGGGCATTCCCGTGCATAATGTCCTAGTTGCTGACAATTGTGACATGTGATTGGTCCTCTGCCACGTACGAAACCTCCTCTGTCTCTCGGTAGCCTGCTAGGGCCCCTCTCGACGCGTTGTACTGTGGTGCCCGATTATACTGCGCAGTATTATACTAGGGTTGTGCTGGGTTGTACTGCGACTGTGCATTATTGTATGGTTGTTGCGCAGTATTGTACTGCTGCTACGTAGTGTTGTATGGAGCTGAGTTTGATTGAACTATGGCATTGCTTGCCCAATCATCATTTTGGTCTGTACCCTGTATGTGTCCGATGTTCTTTCCCGCATCAGCTCCATAGTTCTGCAATCTTTGTCGTCGTGGCCCATTGACTTACAAAAGGTGCAATAAGAATTCGTTGGAACTGTCTGGTACTTCTGCATCATCGTGCAATGATAAGGGTCATGACCCGGTTTCTTGCATATTTTGCACCATAATCCTCCCTGTCATAGCGAGTTTGGCATGCCTGTTGCCATATGTTGCGCGAATGTTGGACATTCGTTCTTGTGGTGTCCTTCTATCCTGCATGTGGTGCACCAAACGACTTCTCGTTTGTCCTTATTCTTATTCTGGTTCAACTAAAATGTGAGGTTCTTCAAATCCTCCTTCAATTCTTCAATAGCTGGGTCCATCTGCTGGTACTGGTTCTCTTCCAGCTGTAAGGCTGCCTATAGAGCCTCGACCTGCATCTGAAACTTTTGTTGTCGTAAGGGATATTTTAGGTGTAGGAGTAGTGAGTTGAAAAACAGGTGACGGTGCTGCATCTTGGTCATAAGGTATTTTAGCTTCCCCTTCAGTCGCTTGAATCTCTAGTCAATCTCCCATACAGACTCTCCTAGTTTCTGTCTTATCTCAATCATCTCGTTCATATACTGATCCTTTGAACTCAGCTTTTGGAACTCATTAATCAATAGCTTCTTAATGTCTGCCAGTGTCCTCGTCGTCCCAGGGGCATTGTTCGTGTCTAGACTAATGTACCAGTCTAGTGCGCGGTCTCTTAGCGTGATCGCTAGCTGCGCAAGTTTGGTATCTTCATCAATGATCTGTTTTGCCTCCCAGATATTTGCACAATTGAACAAATGATTCTCAGGGTGTTATGTTGCTTCTCCTTGAAATTCTGGTAATTTGATAGTGGGATCGTGTCTTGCCATTCTAAATACTGAATTGCTACCTCCGTCGCGCGGTGTAGATACTTGACTGGTACTGCCTGAACTGGCTCCTCCAGTTGTTTCTCCTGCGGTAGATGTACTTCTTGCTGTCGGACTTCCTCCGAACTTCGATTGTCTAAACGATGGTGTTCTCTTTGGTGTATTGGTCGCACATGGGTTTATGGGTTCCACACTGACATTAATATGGAAAGGATGGCTATCTTCTCCTTCGGTTCTTGGGCCTCTTATTTTCATCTCATACGTTGCGCTTAGGATTTCCTCAATTTGCTCCACAGCCTGGAGATCCTCTACCTCTTCCTCATCACTTTCCAAGCCCTCCCTCACGGCTACAACTCTCTTCTTGGTATTGACCTTATATTGGTAAGGTACTCCACTACGTGTCGTTCCTGATGACGCCAAGATCCACTTAAGTTGGTCGTCATCCATCAAGATCGGGTCCAAGAATTCCTCCTCCTTCTTGCCTTTATCCTCACCTTCATCCATCTATCCTCTCTCTGTCAGTGCTTCCCCCCTTCCCCCATGCACGCAGGGAAGTCTAGTTGTTTGATTCCATTGTCATTACCCCTTTATTATATAGCAGTATTTTAATAGAAGTATACAGTGATCAAATGTACCTTCCATGGGATCTGCATAGAAATTCCTGCTCTGCTGCGCTGTATGACTTTGTTGTGTCGACCACAAACTCTGTGATGAAGCCTACCACAATATTGTCAAGCCAAAAGTCGACTGCGCGGGTGAATTTGTTGTTCACCTGCTGCAACTGCTCAACCTGTACTGGGGTCCAATCTAGCTGTCGGATCCAGTTTGTCATGTGGTTATCATTCAACCTTAGTATCCATTCCTGCAGTAGGTGGGGAAAATCACAGAAAAAGACTTCGTGTAAATCCGTAAACATGTATTTATTCAGATATTTGCGAGGTGTGATGCTAGGGTTTCTATTGTCTTTCTGGGCAAACTCTAGCTCTTTAGTTCTCAACCAACCTTCGATTTCTGCTTTCGTGGGGTTCCACGGTCTCAACATTCCCTTCTAGTGGCTCAACGATCTTCTGGTTTCACTCATTCTTTTCTCATGCATTCTATCTCATCTACTCAGTCCTCTCTTGTTCCTCTTAACACGACAACAGAACCATTTGTTGGCTTAGCTTGAACTACTCTTTCCTACTACCTGCGTTGTTGACCCAAGGTTCATATCTTTAAGGGTACCAACAAAGCTTGAAACTATTGGCCCCTCTGGTAAACTAGAAGGCAACGCGGCACACAAAGTGCACTGCGCAGTCTCACCCGAGATAGATTTAAATGGGTGGTTGTAAGACTCAGGTGTTTACAGCCTAGGATTGACTATGAGATATGTGATCTGTATTCTGATCCATTTATTCTAACTTGTGTTACAAACTACTGTTATTCTCTTTTATATTTTAACCTCCGTGGTATCTTTTTGTTACATCCCAACATCAATTAACCAAGCAATATAATAACTCATTCATTCATTACACACAATGTTTAACTAATAAAAGTATGACAAATATATGCTTGCATTCATCACATTACACATGTATTACCATGGTTCACCCCTTCCTGGGTTACGTCCATAAAGATTTGGCTCTTGGCTCTCTTATTATTGTAGTTCTGCAACTCTTGCGCCGTGCGCTTACAACTCTCCTTGGATGGGTAAGATCTATATGAGGCGAACTAGATCACACTAGGCTCCTTGGCCTACGATCTAATCCTCAAGATCCACCTTCTCTCCTCCTCTCTAGCTCAATCGCTTTACAAAAGTAGTTCTTCTAGTAAAAAACATTACATGAAAACAACCCGAACTCTACATAGGTAGCGAATCGAACCTCTCTATGATACCTGCATATTTATATTTATATCTATCGGGCTCTTCAACCATTTACACAAAACCTTACAAAAAACCTAACCCTATTGTCGTTAGGTCTTCCTTCTCTGGATGCGTGCTTTACTTCCTTCCAGTTGTCGCCTCCTCCTTGCATGCGCACGCGTGCTGTGCTTCTTACCAGTTGTCTCTTTCCTCTTGCATGCTTTCTTTCCCACGATTGCTCTTCCAACTGTCATTCTTCTTTGTGCACGCTTTCTTTCCCACTTCGGGATGCTACCAACACCACTTTAAGATGGGTAGACTCAAACTGAAAACCTCTTTTAGGCTACAGTCTGGAGGTGTTCTACATATCTCAAGGATGGTTCGGGTTTAGGTGTAGGACCTCAAAGAATGCCTCTTTGTTACTATATACTCTATGGGTGGTGTATGGCGAGAGCATTATGCTAAAGAGGTGGTGAATAAACTTCGACCCATCTCAGGAGTATTTCCAACTCCCACACCTTTGGGTATTACTAGCTGGTCTACCTCTTCAGTGGTGGAATAAGTAGGCTCTAGTAGATGTGGCTAGTAGTTTAGGCAGGTTTATAGCAGTGGATGAAGCTGCTCTTGTAGCATCAGATAAATGCATTTGCAAAGTTATGGTTGAGATAGACATACATGCAAGACTCCCAAAGACTATTGAGTTGGAGTGGCGCGGTATGTTGAGAATACAAAGAGTTGATTTTTTGGGAATCCCTTTTCGATGTACTTATTGTCGTCAAACCAAACATCTCCGCAATAAATGTCTCGGGGGCTATATTGAAGAAGATTCCTCTGGTTCCTCCTTGTTATGTAGACCCACTTGCGAAGATACTCTGGAGGTTACTTCGAGTGGATAGAATGCTTACAACCCAGGAGGTGAGCTTATCGATAGTGTCGGGACTGAGTGCAGCTTCTCAGGTAAGTTGAGAACTCTTTGTCCTTCCCTTTATTTTTTACTTACATCCTGGGAAAGGGATACTTTGGATAAGACTGTTGGGACGGGGGAAAACTGTACCCAGTTTTCGGTGCCTTCTTATTCACAGGATATGGACTCCCTCCCGTCTTTGTTCCCTCTTGTTACCCCGCGGGACCATGTTAGGAGCTCTTCTCCTGGTGTTGAACAGACTGGAACCCCTGAACCCGTTACCTTGCCTTTGGGTCTGTCAGTTGCTCCTATTTATTTTTTTTCGAATCCTCCCACCTTTTTGTCACCTCTGACAAAGGTTGACATTGCGAGTGGTGGGCTCACTGTTGGTACTAAGTTTTCGGGGGATGATCATTGTGAGGGACAGGGCTCGTTACCTAGCATTGTTCAGTTTCTACGCGAGGATGATGTTGCCCTCATTTCATTAGATCAGGATTTACGTCTTAGTGAGGGATTGAGGAGGGTGGAGAAGGGTGAATGTTCCCTCAACTCAGTTTTAGATTCCTTAATCCCTGCACTACAGGAAATCCCCGAATTGCTGCCTCTGCCTAGCTTATGTGGTAAGACTGTTGTAACACAAGTTTTGTCTAGTGAACCATTTGACTGTGATGATTCTTTGAGCAAGGAGGATCAACATGCTATCGTTTTTAAGGGTTTTTCCTGGTATGGAGGGTTGGGTTTTGAGATTTCTCCGATTAAAATTTGAAGTGCTTAGAAGCGAGTTGAAATTAAACCTTCAGACTCGAATAAAATTTCTTCCTTGGATACTAATCATGGGGCGCTTAGAGGCATCAAATCCCTAGCACACGATAAATCATGATCTTGTTGTCTTTGAATATCAGGGGAGTGGGGGGTTCCCATAAACTGGCCTCATTGCGATGACTTCTTCAATTTAATCTTTCAAACATTATTTTCTTGCAAGAGACAATGGTTGACGAAACAAGGGCTAGAACTTTCTTTTCAAAACTTTGACCTGATTGGATTTCTACAGTTTTAAGCTCCGTGGGAAAATCTAGGGGCTTGTTGGTGGCGTGGGATCCTTTAAAGTTTGATCTCAAACCTTTTATTTGTTGTGGTGGTTTACTTGTGACAGGATCCAATTATGAGCTAAAGGAGCACCTATCTTTTTTAAATGTATATGGTCCATGCAGTGACAAAAAAACTTTCTTTGAAAAGTTAGGAGATAGGGGTTTCCTATCTCTTAAGCATCTGATTGTAGCTAGTGACTTTAATTTCACTTTGAGTGAAGCTGAAATCTGGGGGGAGGGTGGACAACTCGATCCTTTGGCTTTGTTTCTAAAAGATTTGTTCAGGGAAGGCGAACATTTTGTCGGATGAGGTGGTGCCAACGTGGCGAAATGGAAGAAAGGGCGTGGATTGCATTACAAAGAGATTAGACAAGACTTTTGTTGCCTCGGACCTATTGAGGATTATTGACAGATATCGGGTGTGGGTGGCATATCCCTTTATCTCGGATCACGCACCAGTTCTACTGCAACTTGATGGCAATTTTCAACGTAAAAACTATCCCTTCAAATTAAACTCACGGTGGTTACATGAATTGGATTTCTCTCAGATTGTAAATGAAGTTTAGAAGGATCCAAAAATTCTGCAAGAACTAGGAATGCAAAGAAGATTGGTCTGGAAGCTGAAGAGTTTAAATACTGCAATAAAAATATGGGTGATACGGATTAAAAATTAGTCTTCTTTAAAACTAGGACAATTGGAAGCATAATTACAGTTGTTTTATCGGTGTTATTTAAAAGACTTAAACAATTGGGAGATATCAGGCCAAATAAAAGAGCTAGAAACAAAGAGATTGAAACTCTTATTAGCAGAAGAGGACTTATGGAGACAAAGAAGTTGGGTGTTATGGTTAAAGAGTGGTGACCAGAATACCAAATTCTTCCATCACTATGCTAGTGATAGAAAACACATAAAACATATTTGGGAATTACAAAATGAGACATGCAAGGAAGTATCCGGTCAAGGGGATTTAAAAGACGAGGCGGTTAAATACTTCAAAAACCTTGGCTTGACATTGGGCATCCTCGGAGAAGATCAGACTAAGTTAGAAAGTATTTTCCCTAGTTTGGTTACAAGGGAAGAGTCTCTACTTTTAGAAAGAACGTGTACTAAATAGGAGTTGTTGAATATTCTTAAGGCCTTTGCAAAAGATAAAAGTCCAGGTCATGATGGTTGGACTGTGGATTTTTTCCTCCATTACTTTGATCTGGTTGGGGAGGATCTACTAGGGATGGTTGAGGAGTCTAGGAGGAAGGGTGAGGTTATAAAAGCTCTAAATTCCACTTTTCTTGTGCTTATACTGAAAGTAAATAAACCAACTACTTTTGGTGATTTTCGACCAATCTCTCTTTGTAACCTCCGTTACAAAATTATTGCAAAGATTTTGGCAAATAGGCTTTAGCCTATTCTTTCTCACGGCCTGTTAGAAGAACAACTGGGTTTTCTACAGGGAAGACAAATTTTAGGTGTAGTTGGCACGACACAAGAATGCCTTCATAGTATAAAGAAGAAGAATCAAAAGGCTCTCATCTTAAAACTTGATCTAAAAAAGGGATACGATTATATCAACTGGGATTTCTTAAGAATGATCCTGATCAAAACTAGTTTTGGTTTGTTGGTAACAAACTGGATAATGAGTTGTGTCACTTATGTTACTTATGCAGTCTTTGTAAATGGGGAGCCAACACATTTATTTCATATGGGCAAAGGGCTTAGGCAAGGTTGCCCATTGTCACCTCTACTTTTCATCTTGGTAATGGAGTGCCTTAGCATATTTCTCAAAAAGGAAAAGGCCTCAGGGAAGCTGACATGTGTGAAAGTAGCAAGGATTGTTAATATACTTCATCTTTTTTTTGTCGATGATGTTTTGATAATGTCCATAGCAAGTATCAAAGAATGGAAGGAGATAGCCGGAATTCTGAAGACCTTCATAAACGCTTCTGGTTTAGAGATAAATATTGAAAAATCTTATTTTCATGTTGCGGGCATGGATGACTCCAACCTGGTTCCTTTTACAAAACTTTTTCCTTACAACTTCCTCTCCCTCGATGTAGGCTTCAAGTATCTGGGGTATTTTCTTAAGCCTTCTAGCTATAAATCGGAAGATTTGCGCTAGCTCATAAAAAAGTTTGAAAGGAGAATAGATCATCAGTGCAATCGTTGGCTTACTCTTGGAGGTCGGTTTGTGCTGATAAAGGCTGTTATGGAGAGCGAATAGGTCTATTGGATGACCTTGGTTGCGGTCCCAAATTCAATTTTAGTAAAAACCATCAACTTATTTTCTCCTTTTTATGGTCGGTTTGTAGCGAGAGGAAACGTATACACCTCTGTAATTGGCAGACAATTGCAAGGCCAAAGAAGGCGAGAGGTTGGGGCCTGAGAAACCTCTTCTTTTTCAACAAAGCATTAGCGGCTAATACCTTATGGATAGGGCTGACCAAAGCAAAGAAGTATTTGGCATAATGTTATTAAGGATAAATATTTACCTTATAGCTTGGTGTTAACTTGGTTCAGGATGATCAATAGATTGCAGGGGTCGGCGTCTTCGGTTTGGAAAAACTTAATAAAAGTGATCCCGCTTTTAGATCATTGGTTATGTTGGAAGTTAGGTAATGGAGTGACGATCCATGTTGGCAAAGATTGTATCATGGGATTGGGAAAGCAGTCTTATTTATCGTCTGGTCTTATTGAGGCCTTAAAAATTCAGGGTGTCACCTATCTGTACCAAGCACTTAATAGTACAAGAATGGATCATCTTAGCTCCTACTGGAAAGAGGAAGCTACACTTGGTCTCTTGGGTGATCTAGCTAAAGAATGGGAAGTATACCAGAGTGTTCTCCTGGGGGCGGGTATATAGTTATGTGATAGAGATGATGAACTTTTGTGGGTGGGAGGAGACAAATCAAGGATCCTCTCGGTAAGCAACTTATATAAGGCTATGGTAGAGTTCATCTGGCAACATTCTACTAAAGGATGGAGGTACAAGTTATGGAAGTGAAACATTGCTCTGAAATTAAAACTCTTTTTTTGGCTCATCCTGGGAAACAAAGCCCTCACTTGGGAGAACCTGGTAGCAAAGGGATGGGAAGGATCGAGTATTTGTACCCTTTGTGGAAAAATCTCGGAGACGTTAAACCACCCGTTTATTCACTATCCGTTCACCCGTCAAGTATGGAGTCAACTCTCGAGGTTTCTCAAGTTTATTTTATTATGGGATGGGATTTCAATCGAAGAAAGTTTGGAGTCTTGGTTCGTGCAGCACCCGACTTTGGCTGAGATGCCAATGATTATTTGTTGGTTTTTATGGACGGAGCGAAACAAGGCTATGTTCAATAATGAGAAAAAATATACTTATGTTGTGGTTGTCAAGTCCATAGGAACTTTCTGTGTTTCATCTCGAAAAAGGACCCAAATTATGCAAGATCAAGAGTCCACCTCGACTTCAGCATACAGTGGGATGGTTCGATGGCGCGACTTTTGCAGATAGATCTCAAAGTGGAGTGGGAGGCATAATCAGGATAAATGATTGTAATTCTTATAAATGGACCTTCAACATTGGCCCTGGGACAAACAATAGAGTTGAGCTTCTGGACGTTTGGGTAGCCCTTTTCCTGGGCATAAGATTACACATTACAGATTTGCAGATAATCGGGGACTCAAAGATCATTATTGATTGGTGTAATGGCAATGGGAGACTCCAGATCTTAGCGCGAGAAGGATGGAAGGATCATATTAAAAAGTTGTGCACTCAATTTGAAATGATATCTTTTAACCATGCCTACAGAGAGTACAATAAGGAGGCAGGCGACCTATCGAAGAAGGCTCTCAAGGATCATAACCACCGAGGTTCTATTTTCTACACACAGTAGGAAGAAAACAACAAAGGACCTACTAGGAGCTTCAAAGTTTTCTTCTTTAGAAGACTTGTTTATTTTTTGAAGATTGTTAAAAAATATATAAATGTCAGGAATCCTAGGTAAATCCATCGAATACTGTAGCAGTAGCCCAAATCTAAATATGTGTAAAGACAGTAAAGTATTTTTATAACTTTCTATCTATCTCAGATTTTGAAATGATAATCAAAAATTTATTATAAGAAATGTAATCCTATTATATTTTGCTAATATAATGAATAATTTTCTTTTCTGGAAAAAATATATATATTATGCAACAAATCAACTAAACACTATTTATTCATCACAATATCAAGATTTCCAACCACTTTTAATTATGCATCTGAATTCATCTCAATACTCACAAATATATATCATCATAATATAAAATATCTACTTCGAGAATGATATAAAATAGTCAATACTCGCAATTAAATACTCGTCATAATATAAAATAGAATATTTACCTAAGAAAAGGAATGATATAAAAGAGTCGATACTCGCAAATACATACTCATCATAATATAAAATATTTACCTCGGGAATGATATAAAAGAGTCAATACTCACAAATACATAGTCATCGTAATATAAAATATTTACATGAGGAATGATATAAAAAGCTTATAATATAAAATATTTACATGAGGAATGATATAAAAGAGCTTATAGAATGGCTTGTATGCCATAAACTTTAAACCTCTAACATCAACGGGCTTCAAATATCATCTTGAAGTGGAAGATCTACGTCATTCAAGTGTTAAAATAAATATGAATGGTTTCTATTTCAACAATTACTCTCGGCTCCATATTGTTAAACTAAACAATGTTGCGACGATAATCTCAATAGAAAAGCTAAATTGAGCTATCATCTTAAAGCTCGTAACGATGAACTAATGTTGAATATAATTTCTAAAAGAAATTCCTTAAAATAAATATAATACTTCATTTTTTAAATATAATATTACATTTACATGCACCAATTTAAAAAACCATTTACCTATAAGTTGAAAATTGAAATACACATGTAAAATTCACAATTTCTCCAAATATGAGTTATCTTTTACGATTTTTTTTATGGTTGAACGTCGAATTGAAATAACAAAAAAAATACAGTTTCAAAAAAAATACAATGCTAACAGGGAGTCAAGTTGTTAAGGTTAATAACTTTGTTTATATATCGGCTTTCTTTCAAAACATCAACCATAGCGAGATGCATGCGATATCAAAACTCACTGATATATCTGAGACATATCGGAATCAAATTGAGCAACTGCAACATAACATTTGGAGATGGCATGACAATAATATTTAATGGATTAATTATTGAATATGCATCATAATTGAGATTAGCCCTTGCCCAAAAAATAGCTCTTGCTCCTAACACAGTGGTTAATATTAACCCTTAAAACCATGTTATACATTAATCCAACCCAATAGTTAATATCAACCTGGTTCACTTTTTTTTCCAACACAAAATTTCACATTATATTGATTAATAATATAATTTGTAATACAATGAAACACTTAAGCCAAAGAAATATCTTCCACAATCCTTCATAAAAAAAAATGGTCAGAAGCCTTTGCTAGAAGTCTTTCTTTAGCCCTCACCGGACCTTGTTGTACAAAAAAACAACCAAAAAATAAGAGCCTTCTAATAGTCCTTATATACTGTGTAATTTTTGTAAACTACAAAACAAAAAGAAGCTACAAAGGTTTATATTAAGTTGAGGAACAAAGTAGGGCCCTCTTGTTGCTCTATCCAAAGGTTGTAATTGATTTTTCCTTCTGGATTTAGCATTGCCTTCTTTGACAGCTTATCTGCCTCGCAATTTGATTCCCGATAGATATGAGTGTAGTTGATCGAGGTGAAAGAGCTTTGTAGATCTCTGATCTTGTTTTTCCAGCACTCTACAACATTGACCTGTAGCTTTCCTTTTTTATTTAGCCATTCTATAACAATTTTTGAGTCACCCATAATCTGCATGTCAGCAATGTGAAGTCTCCTCGCCAAAGTAAGAGTGACCCAAACTCCCAGTAATTCAACTCTAGTATTTGTACCTTTGCCACAGTTAAAGGTCCATTTATATACAAAATTCTCACTGGTCTTTAGGCCTCCAACTCCGCTCAGATTGATCCAGGTGGATATCGGTGGCCACCCACCTTTTCCAAATGGCTCAAAACAGTTTTCTGGCCATTTCGGCAATTTACTATTTTTAGCAGGTTTTAACTTCCGGGGCCATTTTGAGGGTCCAAATGAAGGTTTTTCGAGATCGAGGTTCTCAATCATAGCATACCTTTCCAACGAGCTATCACACGCCTAAAACGGAAATCATATGCAAAAGTTACGACCCCGGGAAGTTGATGTACTCACTTACCCAAACGGGGCCCACATGACTTTTGGCGCTTCATCTCCTAGGGTTAGGTTTTTAGATGTCTAGGACTTTTGACATTCCTGTTTATTGTAAAAGGGCCTTCAGAGCCTTATTGTAATCATCTTCTTGCGAATGCGAGTAGCCGTCACATCTCTTCTCAGAGATAAGCTGCCACCATTCTAGTGAGTCTTTCACTCTTTATTTTTTACAGTCTCTGTACATTTCTTTGATTAATAGAAATCGTGTATTACTGTATATCTGTGTTTATGGTTGCATCTCTGATACATTTCTGTTATATTATTGAATATCTGCAATATCTCTGTGCATTTATTTATTATATCTCCGCTCTCATTTCGTGCTGAAAATAATCYGGATCAGTGGTATCAGAGCAGGCTGCTCTTGATCATTTTTCAGTGCATGTCCCCGACGAGGTCCGAGTATAGCAAGTTGGGTCTCGAGCTTGTCTCTCTTGAAGACAATCGCTCTCGCACACCCAAGAAACCCTCAATGGCGGAAGAAAAGAAAAACGATGGAACGGACGATCCTATCAATCTGTTGCTTGAGCAAGCTCTCACGCGACAGAGGGACGAAATGCTGGAGAATTTTGCCCACATCCTTCAACGCCTGCCGATAGCATCAGGCACATCTTTATCAAGCGACCACTTTGGAGGCACCTCGCCTTTCAAGGTACAAGTTAACTTTGATATTCCTGTATTTGAAGGA
>ML786595.1:399198-466336 GCA_009831015.1 Picea engelmannii | reverse complement strand
TTTTTTTTTTCTTCAGATTTCTCCAAATCTGAGAAGTTGAGGTTGAGGTTTGGGAAGCCAATCTAAGCTAGAAAGTAACTGAAATATGAGGGAAATATTTATCCTTAATCACTCTGTGCTAGATCCCATCTTTCATGAGAACCCTCCAAAGAGAGTTTGCTACAAGTGCTTTATTGAAGATATATAAATTCTGCAACCCCCATCCTCCAAGATGCTTTGGTCTTGCTAAATAATCCCATCAACACACATGTAAGTGTTTATTTTCGTCGCATCTCGACTAGAGGAAAGTAAAGATAGTTTGTCTGATTTTGTTAAGAACTGAAGCCGAAATAGCAACAAGCACCATCCAATACATCGATTGGCTTTCTAAGATCGCTTTTATAAGGACGAAACGCCCCCCAAGGGAGAGCCATCTGTTGCACCAATGGCTTATCCTTTTTTCATATTTAGTAATTAACCATCCCCAATCCTCAACCTTATAGTTCCCCATCTTTAAGTAGTAGCCCAGATACTTAAAGCCTTCAGACAAATTTACAAAGTTAAAAGGAAAAGATTCTTTGAAAAGGTTTAAATATTCCCCCTGGATCCCCCAACAATGAAAGGTTGACTTTGTCATTGTTCGGGACCTAACCCCTCACGTAGGTAGAATAATATATTTCGATGTAATAAAGGTCAATATTAATAAGGCCTAGCAATAAGGAAGAATAAGTCGAATGTAAGAAGACCTAATAGAAGCTTCCACTTCTAGAAGGATCTTCCTCTAGATGGTTCTTTTGATAGACATATTTAGTATAAATAGGAGTCGAAGGTATGAGATATGTTGTCTTGGATATTATTGTAATAGAGCTCTGCTCTACTGGAGGTTGCCCCCTCGAAGAGGCAAGTGAACATTACTCTTAGAATCGAAGTACTCTTTCTAGTGTTATTTTGATATCATTTTGGTGTTATTGTGGTGTTGTTCTGGTTATATTGTTGTTTATCTGCCATTTCTAGCATTTTATTTCTATTCTACATACTTTTTATATCTGGAATATTACAAGTGGTATCAAAGCACTTTCCTCGACATAAAATTGTGGGTTAATTTTTTTTCAAGGTAGAGACGTATTCCGACGTATTTAAGCTACAAAGATATGTCGTTACACGCATAACCCGCGGTCGGAAATCATACACGCAGGAAATACAAGTGGTACTTAAGCGCACATATGTTGGCCACCCGTTAACCCCTGTTGGTACCCCTTCGAGTGGTAGCGCATCAGACAACACCTGTATACGGATTGGCCTAGATTTCCTGAAGCCCTCTTTAGATAAACCTATCAGCCGCCTGACTGCTATAGTGCCACCGAGAACAACACTCGGGAAGATACTCTCTAATACCTGGGTAGTCGGGTAGTATGACTAAGGGCATGGTCTAGCCTCCTTAGTTGGTTCCCTGATATATTGGGCCGAGTACTACTGTTGGACTCATTATGTATATCAGAGAGCTATAGCACAGGGCAAACCCTTGTCTGTAGAACCCTTGAATACCTAACCCTTGGGGACGGAAACAAAAAAATTAAAACAAACAAGATCTATTGCCGCGCAACTGTGTTCGAGTTGCCAAATCATTACACATTTCTTCCTGGTTAAGCATTTGGGCATTTCCTCATTACAGTATTCTTCAGACTGGAGTATAACTCCGCAGGTGTAAAAAAACAAAAGTCTGGAATTTTTTGCACCATTATTTGAGACCTATTCCATTGAATTTGTCTCTTCACCCTTATCACATTCTTACCTATCATTTTCCAGCAAAAATTTTGACCCCACCTGCCCCTTTTCGGTTCCCTCGTCATCATGGCCCACACCCGTAGCCAAGACTTGGAAGCTCGCTTCAATACCTTGCAATATAATTTCACAGAGACCCAATAAGAAGTGAGACAACTCGGTGCCAATGTTGCCACCATCAATACAAACATGCATTCCTCCATCGCGGAAGTCAAAGAAGACCTCAAACAAGACATGACTACCCAACTTGAATTTGTCGCTTCGATGATCTGTACCAAGCTGCATATCCCTACAGATCCCCCTTTATCTGACCCACCTTTGCATAATGAAGCGGAAACTTCCTCTCTTTCCCATAATTTTCAGTCCCATCACTTTCAGCGTCACCTACGCCTTTCGCGGGTGGATGTGACCAAATTTGATGGCTCGGATCCCACTGGTTGGGTTACTCAAATGGAACATTATTTCTCTTTGTACGACATTACAAATGACTTGGCCAAATTCCGATATGGTGTTCTCCATCTAGATCAAGAATGTTGGCAATGGAGAAAAATTGCTCGTCAAGGGTATGTTGCTTGGACACACTTAGTGGCAGAGCTTTATGAATGCTTTGACACTGACACCAACCATTTAGGCCATTTGACAAAGTTGAAACAATCTGGCATGGTGGAAGACTTTATAGCTGCTTTTGAGCGACTGACTTTTCATACAGAGGGCATGTCTGATGCTTTTTTCCGAGAATGTTTTATCAGTGGCCTCAAGGATGAGATTCGTTCCCATGTCCTCATGGCTCGACCTCAAAGTTGGGTGGAAGCTACTAAACGAGCTAAGGAAGCACAACAGGTTGTCTCTTCTCAAAACCGAAAACCCTCCTTTATTCCTCACACTAAACCAGTAAATCCCACTCCTCCTTCTACTCCACTAAAGATCCAAAAATTGACCAGGGTCGAAATGGTTGAACGCCAACTCAATGGCCTTTGTTATAATTGTGATGACAAATATTTTCCGGGACACAAGTGTAAGGAACAAAAGCTTTTTCTGGCCATCTCAAAGGATGTTTCAGAAGAGGATATTGAAGCTCTCCTTGTGTTTGAGTCACCTGAACCCACCAACATTACCCTTCCCTCAGACCCTCCCGAAGTAGAACCGGTCATTTCCCTAAATGCTCTCACGAGCTTCTCCGCTCCCCAAACTCTCAAACTAATTGGCTACATCAAGCATAGGAAGGTCATCATTCTTGTTGATAGTGGAGGCACCCATAATTTTATTCATCGCTGCATTGCCCAAGAAACTAATTGCTATATCTGTGCAGCCAATAATTTCAAAATCACGATTGCCAATGGTGCGTCCATGAAATGTGGAGGGCATTGTGAAAATGTGCGTCTCCAAATTGGTGACTACCACCTGAAATATCATATGTTTTCTATCGACATGGGCGGTTGTGACATTGTGTTGGGTGTAGACTGGCTAAAGACTTTGGGTCCCATTCTCATGGATTTAAGGAATTAACCATGCAATTCGACTAGAAGGGCCAACAATATAAGTTCCAAGGCATCACTGTTGGTTCCTCTGAGATCATTAGTTCCCATCACATGGAAAAGCTGCTAAAAAAAGGTCATTCGAGCATTATTTCTCAACTCCATGCCATACAAGCAACTGAGACACCCTCTGTGTCGCAGGACCTCCAATCCATCCTCTCTAAACATCAAGTGGTTTTTTCCACTCCCCAGGGACTCCCTCCTTCCCGTGGTGTTCATGATCATCCGATTCCCCTTGTCCCAAGAAGCCTTCCTCCCAATATACGTCCCTATCGTCACCCATTTTCCCCAAAAAAATGAAAATGAGAAAATGGTTCAAGAACTGTTTAACGCAGGTGTTATCCACCCTAGTACGAGCCCCTACTCTTCTCCTGTGGTCATGGTCATGAAGAAAGAAGGCTCTTGGCGCATGTGTCCTGATTTATGCGCCCTCAACAAACTCACCATTAAAGACAAATTTCTCATTCCTGTCATTGATGACCTCTTGGATGAGTTGAGTGGCGCTCAGTTCTTTACCAAACTTGATCTTTGTTCTGGCTACCACCAGATTCGTATGAAAGAGGCAGACATTCCTAAGATTGCCTTTAGAACTCATGAGGGCCACTATGAGTTTTTGGTCATGCCCTTTGGTTTGTGTAATGCTCCCTCCACTTTCCAAAGCCTCATGAATCATGTATTTCGTCCTTTTCTCCACCATTTTGTATTAGTTTTCTTTGATGATATCCTCATCTATACCAGAAACTGGACATACCATCTTGCTCATGTGGATCGAGTTCTCCATCTACTCTCTCAGCACCAACTTTTCCTGAAACAATCTAAATGTGCTTTTGGCACCATAGAAGTCGAGTGCTTGGGTCATCTTGTTGGCAAGCACGACGTTGGGGTGGATCCTAAAAAGATTGAAGCTATGCAAGACTGGCCTCACCCCAAGACTCTCAAAAGCTTGCATGGATTTCTGGGCTTAACAGGTTATTATCGCACGTTTGTTAAGAATTATAAAAAGATTCCGGCCCCTCTCACTGCACTCCTTAAAAATAATTCTTTCACCTGGACTCCAGCAGCTGCTCAGGATTTTCAAACCTTGAAGATGACCATGTGCACCACTCCAGTCCTGACACTTCTTGATTTCACAAAGACCTTTGTCCTGGAATGTGATGCTTTAGGATTAGGAATTGGCGTTGTCCTTATGCAAGAGGGTCGGCCTTTGACCTTTACCAGCAGACAACTTTCTGAACGAAATTTGGGTAAATCAATCTATGAAAAGGAAATGTTGGCTATTCTGCATGCCGTTGATCTTTGGTGCCCTTATCTATTGGGAAAACGTTTCCAAATTAAGACAGATCATCAAAGCCTCAAGTATTTTCTGGAACAACACATTTCCTCCCCAGAGCAACAAAAATGGGTGACTAAGCTCTCTGGATATGATTATGAGATCATTTATAAGAAAGGCAAAGACAATGTGGTTGCGGATGCCCTTTCCCGAAAATATGAAGATGAAGGGTCCCTTTTTTCTCTCTCCTTCATTGTACCAAATTGGCTCCAAGTCGTTTGCTAGGAATGGCTACATGATCCCAAAAGTTTGCATCTGATACAACAATTGCAGTTCAATTCTCCAGTTTCCCCAGGGTACTCTTGGCTCCATGATGAGCTTTGATACAAAGGCCGTTTGTATTTAAGTAAACAGTCAAAACTTAAATCCATGGTACTTTCTGAGCTTCATTCTACATCCACAGCTAGGCACTTAGGGTTTACCAAAACCTATGACAGGGTCAAACGTTCTTTTTTTTGGGATGGTATGAAACATGATGTTCGTAATTTTGTCACTGAATGTGATGTGTCTCAACGCAACAAGGGTGAAACAGTCAAATCTCTTAGCACACTACAACCGCTTCCGATTCCACCTGCTATTTGGCGAGATATCTCTATGGATTTTATTGTAGACTTACCTAAATCGGGCAATAAATCAGTCAACATGGTGGTCGTTGATCGCCTTTCCAAGTGTGCTCATTTTTGTGCTCTTCAACACCCATTTACAACATCCACTGTGGCTCAACGTTTCATGGATCAGGTCTTCAAGCTTCATGGCATGCCACATTCTATTGTTTCTGATCGCAACCCAACTTTCACCAGCAATTTTTGGCAAGAATTGTTCAAGCTACAAGGGACCCAATTGCATCTCAGCACAACTTATCATCCCAAACTGATGGTCAAAGTGAAGTTGTCAACAAGTGTTTGGAAACATATTTGAGGTGTTTTGCATTGGAAAATCAAAATCAATGGGTTCAATGGTTACCACTAGTTGAATGGTGGTACAACACTTCATACCATACAGCTACCCACATGACTCCTTTTGAAGCAGTATATGGACAAAATCCACCTTCAATTCTCTCATATTTACTAGGTGTCTCGAAGGTCCAGGCGGTTGACCAAACGCTTATAGTTCGAGAGGCTATTCTCCGTACCCTCAAAGAGAATTTGGTCATGGCCCAGAATCAGATGAAGCAACAAGCAGATAAAGGTCACTCTGAATGTCAATTTGCAGAAGGGGATCAGGTGTTTCTTTTACCACAACCTTACAAGCAAAATTCCCGCAAGACTGACCATTGTCAGAAACTGGTGCCCAAATTTTATGGTCCTTATACTGTTCTCAAGCGTGTGGGACAGGTAGCCTATCAGTTAGCTTTGCCCAGTCATTCTAAGCTACATCATGTTTTTCATGTTTCCCACTTAAAGAAGGTGATTGGAACTAAGTGCCAAACTCAAACCAACCTTCCCAAGTTGGACAAAGAGGGCTCCATTTGGATACAACCAGAAGCAGTTTTGGACTAGCGTGAGTGTCGCCTGCGTCAGTGAACCATCAAGGAAGTGTTAATCTAGTGGAAAGATACAACCTTAGCAGATGCCACTTGGGAACCATCTACCATTCTGCAACAATTTCCACATCTCAAGCCTTGAGGACAAGGCTGTTTTTGAAGGGGAGGACATGTTAGGGACCTAACCCCTCATGTAGGTAGAATAATATATTCCGATATAATAAAGGTCAATATTAATAAGGCCTAGCAATAAGGAAGAATAAATCGAATGTAACAAGACCTAATAGAAACTTATGCTTCTAGAAGAATCTTCCTCTAGATGGTTCTTTTGATAGACATATTTAGTATAAATAGGAGTCGAGGGTATGAGATCTGTTGTCTTGGATATTATTGTAAATAGAGCTCTGCTCTGCTGGAGGTTTCCCTCTTGAAGAGGCAAGTGAACATTGCTCTCAGAATTGAAGTGTTCTTTCTGGTGTTATTCTGATATCATTTTGGTGTTTTTTTTTTTTGACGAGAACGGTTATGTTGCATTAAGTGGCATTCTGGCGAGCCAGAATCAGAAAGTTACAAATCTGAAGAAGGTTGGTGATCTCTAACAGTGCTGCCAACCTTCTTGTGAATGTCTTGGGGGACCAGTCTCATCTGCTTCTTGAGCTAATTCGAGAAAATGACATAAAATGCATACATGAGTAGATTCTCACAAACTGTGAGCACAGTAGAAGACAGAAGCAGAGCATTAAACCAAGGGGGATGAAATTTTCCCCTTAAAGTAGGGATCCAGCTTTTTCTGAGAACCTAAAGAAATGTTGGAGGCTGCCTCCTTTTCTCTGTGCGCTTTGTTGGTCCTTCGCCCTCGGGTAAGGGGTGGAGACGGAACTGAATTGTCTTCAGGTTCAGGAATTTCCACAGAGCCGCTAGAGGGGACTGAAGTAACCAGATCTGTAGGGGCAGAGGGTTCCGGATCTGAAGCCCGAATTTCTCTCGCTGCTACTGATTCTGGGGGAGTGGAGTCCGGAAGGCTTCCGTTTGCCGGAGGGTCTTCCTTAACTGCTTTTGCTTCTAGTTCTTGGGCTTCATCTTCCTTCAGCACATCACAGTTGTTTTTATTTTCTAGAGTTGCCTCTGCTGATTGAGTGGCCTTCGGAGCCTGGGGTAGTGGATCCTTTCACCTTGGCTGCCTTCGTCGGTTAGTTATTGGCTGAAAATCATCTTCTTTGGCTGGTCCCGGCTCCTCAGAGGCTTTGGGGAAGCTTTTTGCGAAATGACCGTAGGCATGGCACCAGAGGCACTTAACAGGAATCTACTCGTAATCCAGCTCTTCGATATGGCACCATTCCCCCAGGGAGAGCTTAATGGCTTCCGGGAGTCCTTTCTCAAGGTTAACCTCAACACAAATATGATCACATGTAAACTGATCCCCTTTCGGCTCCGCACTGTCCAGGAAGCGCCCAAGCTTATTTCCAATGTCCTCCAGAGAGTTTTTCCCCCAGAGATGCAAGGGGAGATGAGGTAGCCTAACCCAAACAGGGGCTGCGGTGATCTCGGCTCCTGGATTGAAGTCAAGAGTCCAGGGGGCTAAGAACAACCCTCTCGACCCCATGAAATAGGGTCAAGATCTGAAAACTAGGTCATGGTCCTCTGCCCTCGGGAAACTGAAGACGAAAAAACCCCTGCCTACTGCGCACAGAGAAACGTTTCCCTGTATCATTGACTTCCAACGATCCTCAATCCATGCCTCCACCGTTTTGGGGCTGGGCCATAACCCCGTAAACTTTCCGGTGAGGGCCTTTTTTGCTATAAGGAGGGCAAGATTGCAAGGCCCCTCTGGGGATAGCTCCAGAGAAGGGATCTCCTCCATCTTCTTAACAAACTTAGACGAAAGAGAGGGCTTGGATTTAGGTCCTGCCGAGCGGACTAACGCTTTGAATGCCTCCAAAGGATCTTTTTCCATCTCGGCAAATGGATCTGGGGCCATCGTGGCAGGGCGGCGACCTCCAGCAGACAAAAGGACGGAGCAAGTCGCAGAGGCAGACCACTGCTTCAAAACGCATGCAAGAAACTTGGGGAACGCGTGCAAGACACAGGCGAATCGCTGGAGGAACGCTTTGATGCCGATCCGCGGCCCTGGATGCACAGAAAGCTGATTGGCTGCTGCAGTCCGCGCCCCTGCACTCGAAAACCAGAGCGAGGTGGCTAGGGTTTGGGCCCTAGCCGCGATGACATTTCGTCTCACCTCATCTTCCTCTTGATGGCGTGTCGAAGTTACAATCAATATATGTCAAAAAACGATATCATTTTGGTGTTATTGTGGTGTTGTTCTGGTTATATTATTGTTTATATGCCATTTCCAGCATTTTATTTTCGTTCTGCATACTTTTATATCTAGAATATTACAGTCATATTTACCTGTAGCCCCGACGCTCTGAAAAATGACTTAAGAATCTTTTCAATCTCTCTCCATTATGATAATGAAGCTTTGGACATTGTGAGAACATCGTCCACAAACAGAAGATGAAAAATCTTCATAATTCGTGAGACCTTTACTCCTTTGAATTTTTTCTCCGTCTGTCTTGTTTTTAAAAGAAGGTTGAGGCCCTCCATTACAAGAATAAACATAAGAGGTGGCAGTGGGCACCCTTGTCTGAGTCCCCTACCACTCTGGAAGAAATAGGTAGTCTCACCATTTACCAAAACCGCAAAGGTCCCACTAGTCACACAACTCATGACCCAGTTAGTAGTCAAAAGACCAAAACCTGTTTGTATGAGAATCATTCTCAAGAAATCCCAATTCATACAATCATAAGCCTTTTTTAGATCTAGTTTCATAATTAAGGCTTTTAAATGTTTTTGCTTTATACTATGGAGACATTGGTGAGCTGTGCCTATCGCATCCAGAATCTGTCTTCCTTTTAGAAAGCCTAGTTGTTCACCAGACAAGGTTCTAGAGAGAATAGGATTAACCCTATTCACAATAATTTTTGCAATAAGCTTATAACATAGATTACATAAAGAAATCGACTGAAAATCATTGAAAGAAGTAGGTCTGTTGATTTTTGGAATTAAAGCCAGAAAAATCAAATTTAAGGATCTTATCAATGTGCCATTGGTCCTGGAATCTCCCACCAACTCTAATAATTCATCCCCCACCAATTCAAAGTAATGTAGGAAGAATTCAACCATCCAATTGTCAGGTCCCGAGCTTTTATCCTTGGCAAACGATTTTAGAACCACCAGAAACTCCTCTTTAGTGCATGGTCTTACATGAAGTTGACTCACTTACATGAATTAAATTGATACTATTTGATTGTTGCATTAACAATAATACTCAGTATGGGGATCATAGTTGATATGCTAATTTTTCATATAAAAGCAACTCAAAATCACCCCACCTGTTGATCAAGAATCGGATCCAGGAGGCTTCTCAGGTCCAAAAAATGCTCAAAAATGAAAGTTCTCGGAATTAGATGAAACCAATTCCATTGCGACCGACTCGTCTCACTGATTCTAGCGATATATTTACTTTCTCAAACGGACGCTGTATGTGAGAGTTATCACACTCTGACCGCTTTCTCAAATAGCGAAAAAACCAGCAGTCAAACTGAAAAAAGTCAACGCCGACGTCAGCATGACATCACCATGCTGACATCAGGATAATGGCATGTGGCAGCTCGACAGCAGGGTGACTGTGCAGTGACAGGGATCAATGCAGTGTGGACAAGTGGCACGTTGTGGACTAGTCCAATGTTGACATGTGGCAGTGCATGAACCAATGAAAGGGCGCCACATGGCATCCTCCCCTCAATAACTAACTGGGCAAATGTTTTGCAACGCTTGAGGTTCGACCACATGACTTTTTGGTAGAGCAAAGCTTTAGGAATGGACAAACCAGCAATGCACCAAAATATTTCTTGTAATCTAAAATCGAATTTAATTAAATTAAAGTGTATCTATTTGTATTAGAGGGCGGAAAGGGGCTAAGCCCCAGCCCACGTTTTATTTGTGCATATAACCACAAGGCATAAGGGCGCGGGGCCACGTATCATCCACAAAAAAAGGGCGCCAAAATTTTAACAACCAGCGACGGTTTTATCCCATTCGCATATGACTCGGGCTATGATGTTTAGGCCATCGCGCAGAGTAGGGGACTCGGTCCCATTATTTCTTGCCACATGACCTAGTTTTTCGGGAAAGGGGCCAGTGCACAGCCCTTTGGGCTGGCGCTTGGCCACCTATTTATCCATATGACCTTATTTGAAGGGGTGCACGCCAATCAGAGGGGGCTAAGCCCTATAATTAACATAAAGTGGGTTTTATAATATGGTTTTTGGGATTTTTATTTGATTTTGGCCTGTAATAGTGGATTTTTCCCATTATTGGGGGATATTGGGCCTTTTTGGAGGCCAGATTTTGGGAAGAAGTTGGGGAATGATAACCAACTTCAAATCTATAAAAGCCAGGCCTGTTTGAGGTCATGAGGACAAACAGAGCAGATTTATGCTGAAACAAAGCCAAGTCAAAACCATTTTTATGCAGGGAAGTTGTTGAGAAGGAGACCTTTGCGGGCCATTTCCAGGAGCTACACTTAGTCTTTTTCAGTGTCATCAGTTGTATTGGATTTATGAGGTCGAGAAGAATACAACGAGATCAGAATGGATTCCATTTGATGTACTTTTTCTGTACTTTGAAAGCATTGAAGAATTAATAAAGAAGCCTCCCCCACTAAGACAAAGGCCCGGAGATGTAGGCAATTTTGTGCCGAACTCCGTTATCACTTCTCTTGTTATGGTTTGCTGTTCTTATTGCTTCAGTTTAGATCTGTATATTGTTTTATGGCTGCTATGTTTCTTCATTAAATTCATCCTCTTTGGTTCAGCTTCATAAATGGTTAATTAACACATGCAATTAATAACTCAACCGCAATCATTAAAAGATCTTTTCGGATCACCTGTAGTTGATCCAACGAAGCTTTCAAATACAAGAGCAAAGACACCTCCTCCTCGCCTCTTGATGTCGTTCAACATCTGCAAGAACTTGTGAAAGCCATATTAATTATTAAAATAAATATTTCAATAATAGCATAAACTTAAAGCGACATCAATCTATCAATACCCTAACCTGAATCAATCAATCTCTAAATCATGATGCAGTGGTGAAAGCAATTGGATTACTATGCTCACACAATTCATTGTGAAATTGAACCACAAATAGGTGAGCATGATAAAAAGACATGGAGGGTTGCATGGTCGCTCGAAAAAAGGAAACGAACTGTTAGGACACCTGGCCGCAATTAAGGAAAAATGAAACAAATCACTCATACACCTGGCCATGATGCAGTGGTGAAAGAAATTGGATTACTATGCTCACACAATTCATTGTGAAATTGAACCACAAATAGGTGAGCATGATAAAAAGACATGGAGGGTTGCATGGTCGCTCGAAAAAAGGAAACAAACTGTTAGGACACCTGGCCGCAATTAAGGAAAAATGAAACAAATCACTCATACACCTGGCCATGATTAAGGAAAATAAATAAATGATAAAGGAAAACATTCATGATTAGGTTTTGATTTTAATCCCATCCCTCCATTTTTGTGGACGAAGAGGAATATTCAAAGTTCATTAAATCTCAGCCATCCATGTAATATTTATCTTTAAAATAACCTATATTCTTTAACCCCATTTCCAATATAGAGACAACTATCGACATAATGAATCCATTAGAAGTGAAAGAACATGTACATTTAAGTATAAAGTTGTCGATAAAATAAACATTATGTCGTCAAACATTTCATAATTGATTGATGTTGAATGTGGAATGTTGAATATGTTAACTATATTCATTGTTAAAGGAGATGGCCTTCGTTGATTATGTTGGGTGTTGATAATTTTAACTATGTGGACTAATGAAGGAATTATTATGCTCATCATTGAAGGAGTTCATTTACATTGATTATATAAACTATGTTGGTAGAGTTGAAAATATTGATTGTTGAATGAGTTAACTAAGTTCATTGTTGAAGGAGTTAACTATGTTGATTATTGATTATGTTAACTATATTAAATGTTAAAGGAGTTGCTTATGTTCATGGTTGAAGGATTTGCATTGATCATATTAAAAATATTGATTGTTAAATAAGTTGGCTATGTTGATGGTTGATGGATTGGACTTTGTTGATTATTGAAGGAGTCGATTATGTTGAATGTGGAAGGAGTTGGCTATGTCAAATGTTAATTTTGTTGACTATTGAAGGAGTTGACTTATGTTGATTTTGTTGATTGTCGACTATGTTGATTGTATCAGTCGAGTTTATTATGTTGGTTGTTGATGGTATTGCCTATTGGTTGTGTTGATTATTAAAAATATGTCGAATATGTTAATTCTTGGAGGAGTTAACTATGTTGACTATTGATTGTGTTGATTATGATAACTATTAAGCATGTTGATTATGTTCAGGGGGCGACCATTTAGGTAAACTCACTATTCAAAATGTGTATGAAACCATCTCAAATTCGCACTGTCACACAAATATCAGAGGCTGGAGAAAAGACTTATGGTCTTGGTATATTCCGCCCAAGATAAAATACTTCACCTCTGTTGACTGCATACAAACTAAACACTTGGGACATTCTTCTATGAAAGGGCTAGTTTGGGCCAAATTTTTTCCACCTGTGCCACATTGATTCTGAAATTGCAAATCACTTGTTTATCAAGTGCCATTTCATTAGACATGTCTGGGAAAAAATTGCTTTGGTCCTAAAACTCCAATCCATATGGGATGGACCTACACTCTCGAACTATTTTGACTCTTGGGCCTAAAGGGAACACAATCTCATGCATCTTCCACCTCTAATCTGTTGGACTATTTGGCTAGAAATAAATAAAACTATTTTTGAAAATGGGAACCCTTCCACAAGTGATGCAACTTACAAAGCTCTTGGAATTTTTAAAACTTGGAATGATTCCCACTCTAGCAAGCCAAGACTGCAACACACAAAGAAGGCCCCTGATTTAGAAGACATTCCTACATGATGGTTCGATGGATCAATGCTTTCAAATGGCTCTTATAGTGGAGGTGGCAGGTTAATCAAAATATTGCAAAACACATTTTACAAATGGACTTTCAACTGTGGCCCAGGCACCAACACCAGGGCTGAACTATTGGGTGATTGGGTCATGCTATACTTGGCCTCCAAACTCCACATTGAAGTCCTCCAGGTACTCGGGGATTCCATATTTGTTATTGAGTGGTTGAGCAATAGGGGTGATCTTCACGCTATCTCCCTCTTGGCTTGGAAGGACATAATTAAACCACTACAACCCACTTTCAAAAAACTCAACTACAACCACATATATCGCGAGCACAACGAATCTGCTGATCAACTTTCAAAGGCGGCGCTCTAGAAAAAAGTGGGAATCATATCTTGCAACCTATGGATAGATGGTAATGAGGTCCCTCCCCTCTTTCTAACTCTTTTTTAAGAATAGTCCCCCCTTCCTCAACGGACTTTCTCGATATGAAAGTTGGATTTTTCTCCTGGTCTTTGAAATCTCTCTTTTCTTCCAAATAATATTGATTCACTAGCTCTCTCTTAGTCATCTAGCAACATCCTCTTGTTTTTTTTCCCTCGCCACTTCAATCATATGAACTTTCTCCCTTTATAGGTCGAAAGACCGCTATAGGCGAAATTTTTTCTTCTTTTTTCACATACATCATATATCTCTATAGCTGCGATTGTAACCTACTGTTTTGAAAACACATTATATATTATATAATTGAGAAATTTTCCCGTTGGAAAAAAAAGAGTATGTTGACTATTAAAATAGTTGATTATTGTTTGAAAAAGAATAACAGAGGGGTTATTTTGCATGCAATGTTTAAAAACTAATAAAAGAAATTATGTTGCATTTCACATTCGAGAAGGAATAGAAGAGGGTTATATAACATTATGACATTCAAAAAGGAGTAAAAGAGTTACATGACATAGTGATATTTTAAAAATTAGTAAATAGTGTGCACACCACAAGTTGAGGTTTTCTCTGCACTTTAAGGGTTTCCAATGTTTGAAGCTTTGACTAGCTCCTTCTCAATACGATTTCTTGGTTGGGCCACCCATGGAGGTGATGGGCCACAACTTTATGTTCTCCCCTCTCTTGTACATTGTGAGGACCCCTCCATCTCAACCCCTTGTACAAATTAGTGGAAGGAGGTAATGTTCCCTTTGCCCCATTGCATGCAACAACCTCCCAACACAAATCAAGTGACTCCCAAATAGAAGAATAGGAAAGGCCACATGGCACTAGTCAAAATAGTACAAAATCAAAGAGGTTACTTCTTCAAAGGTGGCTTAAGTTGATCCATTATATGCAAAACCATGCTTTGATCTACAAGTTCATCTTACTTTACCGATTAGAAATGGCACTAAAATGATGTGTTGCCTCAATGTGGAAAGTAAATAGATTTGTGTAGCTAAAACTTGGGGTAAAAGGCTTCTCTACAGTCATTTTTACCAATACCACTAACATACAAAAAATCTTTGAAAATGGACATCACTTCTTCAATTCTTTCAAACTTCATTTGCACTACTTGTCTTGTGCTTTCCTTGAAAATAATAATATTATTTTTAAGCATTAGTCTAGATCCTACCTTGGATGAGAGGCTTAAATGTGAGAGGCATGTGGAGTGTAATTTCCCTTTATCTCTCCATTAAAATTAATGAAATTTGGCTATGGGATAGGTTGATATCCCTCTTTTCCATTAACCAAGATGACCCCCTCTTTAATATTTGTAGCCTTGTTTGTGTGAATATTTGCTTCTTTTTTATTCGCCTTAGAGACCCAATGAAATGATATCTTTCCAAATTTGTGAGATTCCTTATAGACTCAAGAAAGGATGGTTGCCAGAAAATATTTAGTCCAGAGGACTTTTGAGATCACCAAACCAATTATTGTGCTTGACTTTCCTATAACCTTCATAGATTGAATTCAATGACCAACTGCAAGATACAAACCTTGAAGCAAGTCATATGCTTTTGCTTGGTTCTTGGAAGAATTCCCTAATCCCCTTTCATATGTTGCTTCAATTTTTCCTTCAGGATTGATCGTGATCCCCCCCTCCCCCACACCTGCCACCCTTGGATTTCCCTTTGAAGCTCCATCGAAAAATAAGATGTATGAATGTTGAAAGGATTTTGAAACTTAAAACTCCTAAGCATTCAATCAAAGCTAAAAGATTGATATGGGTTTTGGGTGAGACGAAGAGAAGAGAAGACTAGATGGCGCTATCTAAAATTGATCGAGTCATTCTTTTTCATCGTCATTTAGACATTGCTCCCCATTGATTTTCCTACCTTTGGAATTTATATATTATTCTAATAATCGATTTTCTTTTGTAGCTACATTATTTGGATTGTCTAATTCTTGCCTAAAAATTGCTCAGTTGCCTTCTATCCATATTTTCCACCATAAGTTGCCACACTCTTCTGAATATTGACATGTTTTTTGAAGTTCCCCCGTAGAGCTTGCCCCAATTTGAAAACATATTTTTCCATGAATTTGGTCTTTTCAATCTATGATCAATCCCAACATAAGCAGTTGACTAAACTTGATCTATATAATCACATTCATAAAAAATACGACATCTAGCAAAAACAATTAATTTTGGGTAGCCCATCTGAGTGCCAAACGTATATCCAAATCCTTGCATGTTGAGGGAGAGCCATAGCTTGTCGTTGATGAGTATATCCTTGTTTAACACTATAGTCTAAAGATCCCCATCCTCTATGATCAAGGAGCAATGGATTCCAAGGTGCACAACCTTTAAGGTAGACTAAAAGTTGAGAAGCCAAAGGGGTAAGATATGGTGGGGGAGAACCAATGTTCCACCTTATCTAGTAGTATTCTTAACTGTCAGACCAAATAGTAATATCATGCAATGTTTTTAGATTCTAAGAGTCTGTTCAAGTTTTAATAGGAAGGAGGTGAAGATTTTTTCCAGTAATTGATTTCCCATAATTTTATCATGCCAAATACTGATTTCTTCCCCATTCCCTTGTATCCAAGTGAGTTTTCATTAAATTATGGACGTTGTACTTTTGAAAAGCTTCCGAATGGGTGATCCTTTTTTTTTTTTTATCTTCAAGAGGATTACCTAGACATGATTTATGTTCTCCTCCAAGGTATTTTTTAAGGAGGACCTTTTTCCATTGGGCCACCTGTCCCATTATCATTCTCCAAACTAATTTATCTCCCAAGGCTATATTTATTAGAATATGATCCTTTATTTCTAACCCACCCGATTCTTTTGGATCTCAAACCATATCCCAGTTAATCAAGTGATTTTTTTGGTATTTGTCTTATATCCTTGCAATAAAAAATCCATAATCTCTTGTGCCACTTGTTGTATAACAACAATTGGAGCTAGCATGGTCAAGAATTGGAATATGGGAAAGGCTGAGAGGACCAATTTGATGATCACCACTCTACCAACTAGATTCAATCACTGAGCTCCCCATAGCTAGAACTTAGATTTATTTTTTCCTAAGACATTCTGCCAAGATAGAGATGATGGGTTAGATAAACATATGGGCATTCTGATATACTTGAAAGATGTCCATGATTCTTGATGTGAGAACGTCAAAATTATGGAGATGCTTGGAGTTGAATTTAGCTTATGTTCCACCCATAAATTGGATTTTGTTATTATTTACTTTCCCACCCGAGGTATCGATGAAGAGATCCAACATCTTTTTGAATCTTGTTGCTATAATACTAGAGTCTCCTCCCATAAGTAAAGTGTCATTAGTGTTGTTCCCGAGATTTACTTTGGGCTCACAGAATAATGTCAGGCATCCAAAGTTTATAATATTTGTTTTTTATAGTGCCTTTCTACCTTCATCTTAATATGAAGCTTCAATAACCTAATGATTTAGAAAACACAGAGGCAATATCTCTTCCTTTTAGTTTTATCGATATTCAAGAGATGGAAAGTAGAATTATAACAAACAAACTTGAAAAACAAAGTAAGGTATCCAATGCTGATAAATCTTACCTTATTCGCAATAGAGGAAACATGAAGAGTATGTCTTAACAATTAATTAAGATGAGGAGATCCACACAGATACAGGTCTTGTTTTACTTACAGTAATAACAGAGGAAACATTGTAGCTGAACATACATTGAATTATATGAACCACATTAGATGCATTACTAAATTGTAATCATTCGATCCTTAAGCACCATAGAGTGAAGAAAATGGACTACGATGAAGTAGCAACACACAGAAAACACATAACTCAAAGGAATGAAATGTAAAATATATGTCTTTCCTATATACATTTGTATTAAGAAGTCTCTCTTTACATCCGGCCAGAAAAATCCCTGATTATATCTCTAATATGTATATTTATACAAAATCGTCTTAACCAAAATCGGTTAGACTTCCACACTTCTAGCTCTTAAAATAGAATAAAATCTAAACTAACTAAATATTACAAAGATTTGAACATCTGTCCTTCTTCTGGAAACCCCTTCACTTGCTGGCTGTATTGAGGTTTATCTTTCCTTCATTTGCTCGGAGATGCAACTATCTTTTTTTGATCCTTATATTGTGTGTGTAAATATAATAATGCAAGTACGAACCTGGGGGGTTTTGTATTGACATTTAATTCAAAGGTAAAAGGCTTTATGCACCAATGGTAAATTCCTTTGAATTTTCACAACAACCTGTTGGGTATTCTGATATTGTAAACTTTGTTTGAAAATAAGATCATTTAAGACTTGCAAGTTAATATGATTGACTTGCAATGTAATATTTTTCATTCTCTCCCTGTTTTTCTTCATATATTTTTTACTTTTTTCAACCTCAACTTTCCTAATAAAAGCATGAATATCACCAAGATCAATTTCTGCCATCTCTACATTCGCAGCTAAAAGAACATTTAGATAAGCATTATTTTCTTCTTTAGCTAATCTTTTGCTTTCTTCAATATCGTTTTCCCAGGCTTTTAATATCATTCTCCTTTCAGCTGTTCAATTTCTGAAAAAGGAACAAACCTTGGTATATTGAGATTTTGCTTCCACACAATGAGTTCTTGAAATTTCTATCTAGCAATAATAGATTCTTTCTCTTTTTCAGCAATAATTTGCAATGAATTATTGATGACATGATAATGATTTTGGATAATATCCAAAATTTCATAGAAATTCTGTTGAACTATCTGCAATCCCTCATTGATTTCCAATGCTTGTTTCTTAAAAGTAGGGATGTCAATAACTGTACTTTCAATTGTAGTTATTCGAGCTTGCAATTGACTTATGAATGTATCTCTCTGGGAAATATTGTTCTTACTCAAGTGTTGATCTTGAAGACTTACCTTCAATTTATCCTCTGACTGTTTGATCTGCTACTCAAAACCATGTTTGACCTGAGTTAGTTCATAATTGACTTTCTCCTTGAAAATAATATTTGTTTGTCTCAAATCATTTTGCAACTACTCAATTATAAAAAAAATCTAGTCAAGTTGCTCTCTAAATTTATCTATCGACCATAAGTTGGATGTTGCAAATGCCCCCAGGGAATCTGTTACCTATTTTGCGAATTCAGGATCACTCTGACCTTGTCCATCAAATATCATTTTTTCCCTTTTAGTAATTACTCCTCCCTTTTGCTGAACTTCTCTTTGTACAATAGATTTCATTTTCTTGCTGGAGAACAAATCCGATGAAGGCATCTCTTCTGGTTCAATGGGTGTCAAGTCATCTACATTTATTACCTATGAACCAGACATCTCAAAACTTGTTGCTAGGGGAGTTAAATATGGGATGGGAATTGCAAGTGTAGTAGATTCCCCTTGAGTTGTGACATCTTTTACAGGGGTTTCAATATTTGAAGTCAACCGAGGAAAATTATTTCCATGCTTCATTAAAGCTTCAAACAATGAAAATGTTTCTTCAAAGGTCTTACCTGGTAAGGCTGATCGAGTAATTGTCGTGTCCTTGGAAAATATCTCTGGTATATTTTCAACTTCTTTGGTTTTGACCTCAGGCAGATCATGTTTCTTGGGATTTGATGATGGTGTCACCTGTGAAGTTGGATTACCATTATGAATAAGACTTTGTTCGAATTGTAAAATCCTGGGTAAACCAGTCCTTCTATGCTTTTGGAAATTAAGAAAACCTTATTGTTCCTTTTCAGGAATATTTTGGAACTTGGATATAACTTCATCATATGATCTGGCTCCTCTGAAAACCTCATCAAAAGGTGAATCTTCATGAAAATATTTCTTCATATTGAATTGGGCCAAATGGTTTTCTACAACTCTATGTGGATCATGCTTTTTGAATTCAATGGTAGATAATGTAATATCAACTAAGGCTGAAGCTTCAACCTTATCATGTCCAAAATCTGATAATGAAAATATACCAACCTGTATAGGATAGGTTGGCCAAACTATTTTCTATATAACCCTATATTTGTTTGACCATATTATCTGACAACAACTTTCCCCAATCAAAAGTAAACCCTCTGCAACTTTATGAATTATAGAAACCCACTATATAGTGAAATGTGTAGGGATTTTCTTTCCGAACAATCTACAAAGCATCATAGCTACATACATAATGTGTGCATCACAATAAGTAGTAGAGTATATGCCATGGCTATCTGCTTTGAATTTGTTTTCATTTCCCCACCAGGTTTTAACTATATCATGGACAATCCTGTCATAGCTTGTACATTCATCTTTCTCAAATTTCATCACAAATGGTGCATTATAAACATATATGGGATTGCTAAATAATTTATACATTACTTTGATGTCTTCGGGTTGGAATGAGCTGACAATAGTCTTTTGATGGTTGTAAATGGTTATGGTCGGTATATCTACATGGTCCAAAGCCCAACATATCATATCCATATAGGGAAAAAATTTTGGCCTTGCTGCAAATTTGTGAAGCTCTGACTTGGCCACCTCCTTAAGCTTATTTATAGTTGCCGCATCTTCAACCTCGCTTGATTCATCAGAAGGGAGAGTTTTTTCATCTTGTAGGATTTCATAAACCTGCGCCCATGATTTAATGATATTTGTTAGGCGAGCGGTAGTGTCTGAGTAAATATCTAAATTTGGGTTCGGCTCTTCCACAAACGATTCTTGTCTTCTTGTTGCTTTGTGCGGTGCCATGATTTTCCATCTCCAATATCAGCCCCCATAAGAAACAAAATTTATGAATATGAATGCAGAGGTAAAACTTCTGGATGTGAATGAAGAAATTATACAAGGTTCAAATCTTTTATTAAATTAAAACATAAGACACTAGTCAATTATACATTCAGTCATTCATTAATTCGAATGACAGGTTAATCATGGTAAATCTATCGAATTTATTACCTGACAACAACAAGATTTTTCGAATCTTTCACACTAACCAAGTTTAATATACCTTAATAATCGCGATTAGCAAAGATAAGTATTTCGACACTTCGACTTTCGGGGTTTTTGAATAAGGGATGGTAAAAATATCCACGTGTAAAGAATGCTAAGTGGCATAGGACACGTCAATCAAGTACTTTATGTTATAAAAAAAATTCTGGAAATTAGGAGCTTCACTGTGATGCACCCCGACCTCCCACAGGCCGGGACATGCCTACTCCAGAGAACTCTTCCATGCTCTAATACCAATTTGTAACGTCCCCGACCATCTCTGTGTCGGGACACACTATGATAGAGAACACTTACGTTCTCTGTCTGCGGAACATACTGTAACATACTCAACCTTCAAATTGAGCTATGCCACATACATATTTTTCCAACTGCATGCCATTAAAACATATGCACACACAGAACTCTTGCGGAAGCTTATATATAAACGTGAACAGACAAATACGTTATGTAAATGCACAGATTCAAACTGAAATAGCAGTAAACATATACATGTAGCATATACAGACAATACCCATAAACACACAGACAGTTATAATCACACATGGGATAAACCCATAAAAATAAACACGAAATAACAATGCAGCATGTAATTTTATCACATAAATGTCACTTATCTTGGTAATAATGTCACCAACTGCATGCACACCTTCCATGAACCTCCCAGCCTTAGACCACACTGTTCATCACTCTCAATAGTGAGTCACCCCTGAGCTGGGACTAAACTCCACCTGGGCAAAGGGGTTCCTAACTAGGCTAAAGGCTCATGAACAATAGGAAAGACTCCATCTCAAGTGTTCACTCAACTAACAACCTACAGTCCCTCATTCCCCACATACCTGTTCCACCCAAGGAAGTGTGCCCCTTCTCTTCTTAACAGTCCCTCGGCTGCCCCAATTCCCTTCCAGGGCTTCAGCAACAGGCCGAACAAGAAGTCTCAGAGCCCTGCAATTGTAGTTCAACACCTTTAGGAAATCAATCCCCAACAATTCTCTCACCCAAAGAATTTCTCACAGGCCTGAAAACCCACCTCTTCAATATCCCACGGGCCTGACAACCAACTTTTTCAATCCCGCTCCCAAGCTAACAGTTACACCCTAGAAAAGGCTCTGGATACGGGTTCAGGTAAAGTCATGAAGATATCCTGGATAGCTCCATGGTTGCGAATACCCATGGATCATTCCCTGTATGGTTGAATGAAGGTTCCCCCCAAAATGATGGGAGCCTCCCAGAAACAAACTAAGTCCAACAATATGTATGCAGGTCCCAATCTTGACACTTGTCGTGTTGGGAGCTACTTTGGCCCACTTGGCYGGAACTTAAAAACTTAGGATAACATAATTATCCATACTTTATGATTTAATAAATATTAATTGGAGCACTTGTTAATAATTGTTTCAAGTGTTGGAAATTCTTTTCACAATCCAATGTCCACTGAAACTTCACACCCTTTCTTTGCAAGGAAGTGATTGGGTGTGCAATCTTTGAAAATCCTTCAATAAATCTCCTATAGTAGCCTACAAGGCCCATGAATGATCTGACCTTTGTCACATTCTTTGGCACTGACCATTCTCTAATGGCTTCTATCTTCTCAGGATCCACTGCTATCCCATCCTTTGAAATGATATGTCCCAAATAATGAATTTGCTTCTGATAAAATGAGCACTTGCTCAATTTGGMATACAACTRATKCTCCCTTAATACTTGCAACACCATCCTCAAATGATGCTCATGCTCTTCTTCTGACTTGGAATATACAAGGATGTCATCCAAAAAGACAATGACAAACTTGTCTAAATATTCTCGGAAAACACCATTCATTAAGCACATGAAAACAGCTGGTGCATTTGACAACCCAAATAGCACCATTGTGAACTCATAATGACCATACCTTCCTGATATCTTCCTCTTTAATCCTTACCTGATGGTATCTTGACCTAAGATCTATATTTGAAAATATCTTTGCATCCTTCAATTGATCAAAGAGATCATCAATCCTTGGCAGAGGATACTTGTTCTTTACAGTCACTTTATTCAACTGTCTGAAATCAATGCACAATCTTAATGTTCCATCTTTCTTCTTCACAAACAAGACTGGGGCACCCCAAGGTGACACACTTGGGCGTATATACCCCTTCTTCAGAAGCTCTTCAAGTTGCATTTGCAACTCCTTCAGCTCTGGTGTACTCATTCTGTAAGGAGTCTTTGACACTAGAGCTGCTCCAGGCATTAGATTTATAGAGAAATCAATGCCCCTCTTTGGGGGTAGTCCTGGTACCTCCTTGAACACATCTTCAAAATCTTCCAGGACAACATAATCTTCCAAATTTGGCACTTTATCTTTAGGTGTTTCCTCGATATGGGCTGCAAATATTTGACACCCTTTTCTGTAACATTTCTTTAGCTGCAATGCTGAAATCTCTCTGATGGCTACTGCCTTGGGAATTCCCTGCACTTTCCTTAGTTTCCCTTCCTCATCCAAGCAAGTAAATGCTTTGTTATGACAGTCTAGGAGAGCATGATGTTGGTCCAACCAATCCATCCCAATTGGACAGTCATAGGAACCTAAAGGTAAGATGTTCAAATCTACCTTGGTGTTCAGTCCATTCATGTCCATAAGACATGACTTAACCATCTCATTAACTTTTCTTTTGGTTCCTGTAGCCAGCCACACCAACCAAGATTTCCCATGCTTGCTTCTTGGCAAATGCAAACTTTCCACCATCTTAGGATCTATATAACTATCACTAGCTCCTGAATCAATTAAAATAACAATGGTTTGGTTGTTGATCATACCTTCCACTTCAATCATATGTGTCTGATACTTTTCTTACTTGTTGTCCAGGGCTGCATAGATCCTGGGTACCTTTCTTCCCATGTCCTCCACTGTTTCAGCTTGCTGTACATTGTGAACAATCCTCCTTTTTTCACCTCTGTGCGGACAATCTCTGAACATGTGATCTCCTTTACGACCCCAACATTGAATAGGTGGTTGCCTTGGCCTTTGACTCCCCGTGTCAACCGTTCTGGGTTCTTTAGAAGTTTGTTGTTCCTGAGGATTGTTTCTGAAGAATGGTGGCTTATATCCCTTCTTCCTCTGATCCATATTGAATTTCTTTTTGTCTTCCCAAGATTTTTGGAACGTTGGCCTTGATTTTTGTTGATCATATAGGCATTTAGCTCGCCTTATGGTCTCCTCCAATGTCTTGGGATCATCACACTGTATTTTGTCACTGATAATTGATGGCAATCCACTCAAATACCTTTGAATATTCACTGTCTCATCCTTGATGAAAGAGACATACTTTAGCAGTTCTAAAAACCTTCTCTCATATTCATCTATTGTCATACTCCCCAGCTTGAGTTCAAAGAACTCTTTCTTTTTCTTGTCATAGTATCTTTTAGTCAAATATTTCTTCTCGAAATACTTCTTGAATTCCCTCCAAGTAACACTTTTCTCTTTGATGTGTTGCACTTGCACAAGATGATCCCACCACATGGATGCCTTTCCCTTGAGTTGATAGATGGCAATTCTACCCTCTGCATGAGAAGAATAATTATGCAATTGAAAATACTTCCTCATGCCCAGCAACCATGTTTCTGCATCTTCATCCTTCTTGTGCTCATCATCAAATGTAGGAGGTTTGATTTTGTTCATTTCTCCTCGTAGCTCATCCACCCCAGACCTCTTGTGGTTTCTAACAGGGGATGGACTTGAGCTGTTGTGTTCCCTCTTATTGGAATTCCTTGGGGAGTGGTGGTGATGCTTGCTAACACTTCTTGATTTTCTTTTCTCATCATGAGACTTGTGACTTCCCGATTTTCTCAAGCCACTCTCCTTATCCAATTTCTTTTCTATTCTGTTCAAGCTCTCCAATAACTTCATGTTGAAGTCATCCTGTTGCTCGTTGGCTCTCATAAGCCTTTCATTATCAGCTTTATGGCTTTGAACATCCTTTTGTAAATTTTTAATGGTCTCTGCCATATTCATGTTTTCATCCCTTTCTTCTCCATGTCCATTGGAGTTTGTTCCTTCAATGCTCAAATGGACATCCATCCCTCTTAATTCATATTGCTGACTATAATTCCCCTGTGCCTCTTCCATTCCTATGGATTCTGCACTGGTCTTGATCTGATCTAGTTGTTGTCAACTCTGCAAAATGTTCATTCAACAAAACTTTGTCAGACTGACTGTTTCAACAATTTTATGAAAAATATGAACCATTTTGGTTCAATAATTTATCAGAAGCCTTTCTTCTAATTTCCTGAAACATTGAATGCCTTGATCAATTTTCTGGGTGGATAATTATAGTCCACTGTCCAAGACCTTTCCAACGCCTGCTCACATGCTCAATTCCGAATCTTGAGTAGAAGTTATGGCTACATGGAGCTAATTGGGTCTTATAATTTATCCTTCACTGTTTTGCTGTTCTTCACCCTTCAAACAACTTTGCGCGCACAATTTTCAATCTGTGCACTTGATTTTTTCATATGCTACAACATCACAAGGTAAATCATGCTTCATGCACCTTAAAACCACTATGTATCACTTCTTTGCTGTGCCAATAATCGCGCACTACTTTTGTGTCGCACGCCAATAACTTGCACGCACTACTTCTATGTCGCACACCAATATCTACCGTGCGTAGATATTCCATGCACATTTCACTCGATGCATTGGACCATGCCAAAGTTTAGTATGTCTCCATCGCACATTAAAACTCTGTGCACACCGTTCATTACACTGTCGTGAAACAACTTATACTCATACTGTGTGCGCACCAACCAAAAATCCTCTGTGCTTTGCAAGACTGTGCACACCACGTGCACCATTACTATGTGTGTGCACACCACACACACCTTCTTATGTGTGTGCACTCTGTGCAATGCTAAATTTAGTGTGCGCACCCGCACACCAATATTTTTCCGCGTGGTACTAAATTTTTATCGCGCACATCAGTACGCCAATACCTTGCTGCGCCATGCCGTATTTTACATATCCCAACTGTGCACATTCACCTTTATGTGCATCAAATCCTCATGAATTCCACTGCAGAAATTGAGGCATTTTCCTAACTCTTTCCCCAATTTACCATAGACAATTTTGCAACCACAAAATTCGTTCAATTTAACCCTGATAACACCAATTCAACCTCTGCAACAACAATTCATTGTGGGTTGACATTTCAGAAACAAATTCACCAAAAATCAATTCATGAATTGGGAATTTTAATTACAAAACTCGCTCCAACTTAAATTGCTCGGCCCATCCAGGCTCAGTGTTGAAAATCGAAGCTCTGATACCAATTTGTGACGCACCCCGACCTCCCACAGGCTGGGACATGCCTACTCCAGAGCACTCTTCCATGCTTTGTACCAATTTGTTACGTTCCCGACCATCTCTGTGTCAGGACACGCTACGACAGAGAACACTTACGTTCTCTGTCTGCGGAACATACTGTAACATACTCAGCCTCCAAACTGAGCTATGCCACATACACATTTTTCCAACTGCATGCCATTAAAACATATGCACACACAGAACTCTTGCGAAAGATTATATATAAACGTGAACAGACAAATACGTTATGTAAATTCATGGTTTCACACTGAAATAGAAGTAAACATATACATATAGAATATACATGCAATACCCATAAACACACATACAATTATAATCACACATGGGATAAACCCATAAAAATAAACACGTAAATAACAATGCAGCATGTAATTTTATCACACAAATAATGTCACCAGCTGTGTGCAGACCTTCCACAAACCTCCCAGCCTTAGACCACACTGTTCATCACTCTCAACAGTGAGTCACCCCCGAGCTGGCACTAAACTCCACCCGGGCAAAGGGGTTCCTAACCAGGCTAAAGGCTCATGAACAACAGGAAAGACTCCATCTTAGGTGTTCACTCAACTAACAACCTACAGTCCCTCATTCCCCACATACCTGTTCCACCCAAGGAAGTGTGCCCCTTCTCTGCTCAACAGTCCCTTGGTTTCCCCACTTCCCTTCCAAGGCTTCAACAACAGGCCGGACAGGAAGTCTCAGAGCCCTGCAGTTGTAGTTCAACACCTTCAAAAAATAAATCCCCAACAATTCTCTCACCCAGAGAATTGCTCACGGGCCTGACAACCCACCTCTTCAATATCCCACGGGCCTGACAACCCGCTTCTTCAATCCCACTCCCAAGCTAACAATTACACCCCAGAAAAGGCTCTGGATACGGGTTCAGGTAAGTCATGAAGATATCCTGGATAGCTCCATGGCTACGAATACCCATGGATCATTCCATGTATGGCTGAATGAAGGTTCCCCCCAAAATGATGGGAGCCTCCCGGAAATGAACTAAGTCCAACAATATGTATGGATGTCCCAATCTTGACACTTGTCGTGTTGGGAGCTACTTTGGCTCACTTGGCCCCAACTTTAAAACTTAGGATAACATAATTATTCATACTTTATGATTTAAGAAATATTAATATAATATTCCTTTTTGGCTCAAGCTCCCTAGCTTAGCCCCCTTCCTTAACTTAGCCCCTCCCTTTCCCTAACTAGTGGAGTTTAGTCCCCCATATCTTTTATCATGGTTGGTCTACGCGCAATGATGTATTTTATATTAAATATGAAACATGTACAAAAACAGGTGCACTGGTCTTTAACATCTAGGCTCTCCGGCCTAATCAAAACGTAAGCATCCTAGCTTATAATACTGGCTCACCAGCCTATAAAACATATCATATACATAAGACTCCTTGGCCTCCACATCGCGCGCACTTAAGATGTTGCGCGAGGTATCTTGGAATGTGCACACTTCCTCGTTCTTACTGCGTAGTACCTGCGCGCACTTATGCCATGAAATGTGCATACAAAAAAATGACATTAAAACAACTCTCCAGCTTAAGTACATTTGTAATTATATTTACAATTGGGTTCGGTCTTAGGGATATTACATTCACGACTTCATGACTTCGGGGTTTTTAGGACCTTTAATCGTTTGAGCTTAGAGCATCAAAGCACGAAGTCCAGAAGTGGAATTTCAAATGAGAAGTATATCGTTGATTAAGTATTTTGCAACTTTGAATCTTTGAACTCCCTTGAACCGTAAATCTCGATAAGCATCAAGTTTAATGGCTAATGATTGATCTTCCCTGCCAAAATGTAACAAACATTTTATTAGTATATAAAATGATAATTCTAAAACTAAAACTTTATTTGTAAATGAAAAAAATCAAGAATAAATTAAAAAGAATTTAAAATTTGAATTTTTATTCGAAATTTTGATTTATGTTCTAACAATTAGCAAACTGAGAATGGTTTATATTCTTACTAGCTTAATTCTTGGAAGGTTGTCAACACGTCGTTCAAGCTCCAATTTCCTAATTAATGATTCAACCATGATTATATAAATGAGAGGAGAGAGGGGACGCCCTTTCCATAATCCCCTTCTCCCTTTGAAAAAGAGGCGGGCCTCCTATTCACTAATGGAGTGGTCCAAGGGTTGTTTATACATAATGAGACCCACTAGATAAATGTTGGACAAAACTCAAATTTATATAGAATGTCAAAGAGGAAGAAGTGCCAGACCCTATCAAATGCATTTGCCATGCCAATTTTGATTATCATTCCTTTGTTCTTTTGTACACGGTTGGAAAGAATTGCTTCCTGGACCATGATTACATTGTCCACAATTTAACGTTTCAGCATAAATCCTCCTTGGTTTTTAGATATGATTTTGGAGAGAAGTTTTTAAAGTCTATTAGCCATGATCTTGGTTAAAATTTTATAGGAAATGTTTCATATAAAGATGGGACAAAATCTTGAAAAGGATGATGGGTTGGCATCCTTTGAGATAAGAGTTAAGAAAGATGAATTTGTGTTGTCACCTACCTTGTATGATTTTTGGATGCATTGGAACATTCGTTTTAAATTCTGTTTAATGATACTCTAGCAAAATCTCCAAAAATGAAATGAAAAACCACCAGGTCCAAGGGCTTTGTCTGGAGCCAAACCTCATATAGCCTTATAAATTTCATCCTTTGAAATGTTTGCCATTAAGTCTTCATTCTCTACAACAATAATAACAAAATGGATATTTTCTAGCATGGTCTCTATTTTATCGGATCAACTCCTTGATTTTATGTTTATGAATTCTTATTGTGTATTCGAGCAACCTCTTTTATCTCAAGAAAATTCCTCAAAATCGAGCCATCCTCCCTCTAAATCTCTTTTACCTAATTTTTAAGCATCCTAGATTTTGCATGCCTGTGAAAGAAAGAGGTATTCTTGTCCCATGTTTTTAACCATAAACTATGGGATTTGACTCTCCACATCTCCTCTTTTATCCTGAGAGACTTATGAAACTCTTGGAAAGTCATATTTTCCTCTTTCAACAACTCAGTAGATATGGTTTCACACTCCATTTTAACCTAGAAAGTGACCAACTATGATTTGAGTTCTTATTTTTCACAAACTAGATATTTGTAATCCTTTTTTTCCCATTCTTTGAGGGGAAAATTAACATCCTTTAGTTTCTATTCGAAAAACATAGACAGGAGAACTTATAATCCACTTACTCTAAACTTTTACAATTATACCCATAGTTATTTTCTCTTGAAGCCAAAGAAGATTAAATTGGAAAGGGATGGGACCATAGTTTGGCAATTCCAGAACCTGCAAAGAAATGGGCTTGTGATTAGAGTCTTCCCAAGGAAGGATTTTGGAGGAGATGATGAAATTGCTAATTAAAATTCATTGTGCAATAGAAATTGGTCAAGTCATGTTGCTATATGTCCAGTACATATTCACTTGTTGGGCCAGGTGTATTTTCCTTTTGAGTTTTTTTATGTCTAGTAAGTCCCAATCGGTTGTAAGGTCTTCCATTTTTTCCTCGAAGGGCTCTATTACTATTCTTCCTTCTCTTTTTAGCTTGTGACTTAGTAATACATTGAAATCACCTGCTACTATGTTATTTTTTATGTAATCAGTTTCCAATAGAGTTGATAGTGAGGCCCAACATTCCTCCTTATCTTCATAGACAACACACATATAAACATTGATAATATTAAGTCTTTGCCCCGATTTTTTGTGTGTGAAACTTATCATGATCCAATGCTCAGTTTGTAGTGAGAAATCAAGATGCAAAACTAGGTGGTCTGAGATTGTGCATATGTCACCAAATGCACCGCTCAAATTTATTGTTATTACATCACTATCTTTCCATTGTTTTTTTGCATACTTTCACTGCATCCTTTTCCTCTAGCTTGGTCTCTAGGAGGAGGATTATTGAGGTTTTTTCTATCTTTATTGTAACGTCCTCGACCAGCCATGTCGGGCCTCGCTACACCAGAGAACACTTTCGTTCTCTCTGCGGAACATATTGTAACAAACCCAACATCATACTGAGCTATGCCACATAAATTTTTCGAACTGCATGCAATTAAATTATATACACACAGAGCTCTTGCGGAAACATATATATAGAACGTAACAGACAAATACTTTACGTAAATGCACGAATTCCTACTGAAATAAGAGTAAACATAGACATGCAACATATAAGGGAAATACCCATAAACATACATACAATTATAATCATGCATAGGAGAAACCCATAAAAATAAGCACGTAAATAACAATGCAACATGTAAATTTATCACACAATTGACACTTATCTTTGTAAGAATATCACCAACTGCGTGCAGACCGTCCACGAACCTCCCAGCCTTAGACCACATTGTTCATCACTCTCAACAGTGAGCCACCCTTACCTGATATATTCATCTTTAATCCTTACCTGATGGTATCCTGATCTAAGATCTATCTTTGAAAATATCTTGACATCCTTCAATTGATCAAAAAGATCATCAATCCTTGGCAGAGGATACTTGTTCTTAACAGTCACTTTATTCAACTATCTGAAATGAATGCACAATCTTAATGTTCCATCTTTCTTCTTCACAAACAAGACTGGGGCACCCCAAGGTGACACACTTGGGCGTATATACCCCTTCTTCAGAAGTTCTTCAAATTGCATTTGCAACTCTTTCAACTCTGGTGTACTCATTCTGTAAGGAGTCTTTGACACTGGAGTTGTTCCATGCATTAAATTTATAGAGAAATCAATATCTCTCTTTGGGGGTAGTCCTAGTACCTCCTTGAACACATCTGCAAATTCTTCCAAGACTGCATGATCTTCCAAATTTGACACCTCATCTTTAAGTGTCTCTTCCATATGAGCTGCAAATATTTGACACCCTTTTCTGTAACATTTCTTCAGCTGCAATGCTGAAATTTCTCTGATGGTTACCGCCCTGGGAATTCCCCACACTTTCCTTAGTTTCCCTTCCTCATCCAAGCAAGTGAATGCCTTGTTATGACAGTCTAGGATAGCATGATGTTGATCCAACCAATCCATCCCAATTAAACAATCATAGGAACCTAAAGGAAAGATGTTCAAATATGCCTTGGTGTTTATTCCATTCATGTCCATGAGGCATGAATTAGCCATCTCATCAACTCTTCTTTTGGCTCCTGTAGCCAGCTGCACCAACCAAGATTTCCCATGCTTGCTTCTTGGAAAATGGAAACTTTCCACCATATTAAGATCTATATAACTATGACTAGCTCCTGAATCAATTAAAATAGCAATGGTTTTGTTGTTGATCATACCTTCCACTTCAATCATATGTGATTGATACTCTGCTTGCTTGTTGTCCATGGCTGCATAGATCCTTGGCACATTTCTGTCCATGTCTTCCACTGTTTCATCTTGCTGTACGTTGTGAACAGTTCTCCCTTTTTCTCCTTTGTGAGGACAATCTCTGAACATGTGATCTCCATTACAACCTCAACATTAAATAGGTGGCTGCCTTGGCCTTTGACCCCTTGTTTCGATCATTCTGGGCTCTCTAGGAGTTTGCTGTCCCTATGGATTGTTTCTGAAGAATGGTGGCTTAGACCCCTTCTTCCTTTGATCCATCTTGAATTTCTTTGTCTTCCCAAGATTTTTGGAAAGTTGGTCTTGATTTTTGTTGATCATAAAGGCATTTAGCTCACCTTATGGTCTCCTCCAATGTCTTTGGATCATCATACTGTATTTTTTCACTGATGAAGGATGGCAATCCACTCAAATACCTCTGAATCTTACCTGTCTCATCCTTGATGAAAGAGACATACTTCAACAGTTCTAGAAACCTTCTCTCATATTCATCTATTGTCATACTCCCAAGCTTGAGTTCAAAGAACTCTTTCATTTTCTTGTCATATTATCTCTTAGTCAAATATTTCTTTTCAAAATACTTCTTGAATTCCCTGCAAGTGACACTTTTCTCTTTAATGTGCTGCACCTGCACAAGCTGATCCCACCACATGAATGCCTTTCCCTTGAGTTGATAGATAGCAATTCTACCTTCTGCATGAGAAGAATAATTATGCAATTGAAAATACTTTCTCATGCACAACAACCATGTCTTTGCATCTTCATCCTTCTTGTGCTCACCATCAAATGTAGGAGGTTTGATTTTGTTTATTTCTCCTCGTAGCTCATCCACCCCATACCTCTTATGCTTTCTGACAGGGGATGGACTTGAGCTGTTATATTCTCTCTTATTGGAATGCCTTGGGGAGTGATGGTGATGTCTTCTAACACTTCTTGCTTTTCTTTTCTCATTAGAATGCCCGTGACTTCCTGATTTGCATGAGCCACTCTCCTTGTCCAATTTATTTTCTATTATGTTCAAGCTCTGCAATAACTTCATGTTGAAGTCATCCTGCTCCTCCTTGGATCTCATAAGCCTTTCATTATCAACTTTATGGATTTGGACATCCTTCTACAAATTTTTAATGGTCTCTGCCATATTCATGTTTTCATTCCTTTCATCTCCATGTCCATTGAAGTTTGTTCCTTCAATGCCCAAATGGACATCCATCCCTCTAATCTTGTCCTCTTGACTGTAAGTCCCCTATGCCTCTTCCATTGCTCTGGAGTCTGTGTTGATCCTGATCTGATCTAATTGTTGTTAACTTTGCAAAAAAATGTGTAGCCAACAAAACTTTATCAAGCTAACTGTTTCAATAATTTTATGAAAAATATGAACCATTTTGGTTCTATAATATATCAGAATCCTTTCTTCTGATTCCCTAGAAAATTGAGTGCATGGATCAATTTTCTGGGAGCATAATTATATTCTTCTATCCAATACCTTTCCAACGCCTTCTCACATGCTCAATTCCGAGTATGGAGCAGAAAGTTATGGTTATTTGAAATTTGCCCATTAACTTTTCTGTTCATACTTCCACTTGGTGCAACTCTGCGTTGTAATTATGAATTTCTCCACCTAATCCATTGGAATTTTCGTATGATCTCAATTGGGTTTCTGCATAAACATATTATGGACATCATGTCGAAGTTTCACCTCATTCCGGGTTCTGGGATGCTAGTTACAACCTGCTGAAGTTCTAGGCAAATTTGTGTTTTTGGCCTGGAATGCTACAGGTACCTTATTTTCCATATTAAACACCTTTAACATGCCCAAAAATTTAATTCAGCTTTGGGACTGTCTTCTATGGTTCCATGGATTTCCATTGACTGCTCTTGCACCTCAATTTGATTCCGGAGCATAAAATTATGGCTCTTTGAAGTCAGTGGGGTCTTAAAATTTACCCTTCACTGTTTGTGCTGTAACTTTCTCATAAAAGCTTCGTTTGACGAACAATTCACACGATTAGAAAGCTCTCTCCGAGCTCTTTTATTTGAGCTACAAAGACATGTTTTTGAGTTTCTAAAAACACTCTTAAGGGCCTAAAAAACGCTCTGCAAAAAGATGACGTTCAAATGATATAAAACGTCACAGAAAATCATTGGTTTTCTGCTGTTGTTCACCCTTCAAACGACTTCACGCGCACAAATTTCAATTTGTGCACCCATATTTACCATGTGCATCAATAACACAAGGTAAATCGTGCTTCACACACTTTAAAACCACTATGTAACATTTCTCTGTCGCGTCAATAACTTGCACGCACTACTTTTATGTCACGCGCCAATACCCACCGCGCACAGTTTTGGGACTGCGCGCTGATATCCACCGCGCGTAGTTTTTGTACCATGCACCAATATCCACCACGTGTAGTTTTTGTACCACGCGTTGATATTCCATGCACATTTTACTCGACGTGCTGCACCATGCCAAAGTTTAGTATGCCCCATGACGCACCAATACTTTGTGCGCACCATTCACTAAATTGTCGTGCGACCACATTTCCCGTATTGCGCGCGCAGCTACCATACTCCATTGCGCTATACCAACACTGCACACACCACGCACATCATTATTATGTGTGTGCCCACTGCACAATGCTAAATTTATTGCGTGGTCCTGTACACCAACATTTTTCCGCGCGGCGCCGAAATTTAGCGCACACACCCGCACACTAACATTTTTCCCTGTGGCGCCGGAATTTAGCGCGCACACCTGCACACTAACATTTTTCCGTGCGACACTAAAATTTAGCGTGCACACCTGCACACTAACATCTTTCCATGCGGCACCAAATTTTTACCTATCACAAGATTTTCATTGCGCATCATGCATTTTTAGTGCGCCCACCTGTGCACATTCATTTTTATGCGTATCAATTCCTCGTAAATTCCGCTAAAGAAATTGGGGCTTTTGCTTAATTTTTTCCCCAATTTACCATAGACATTCTGCAACCATGAAATTTGTTCAATTTCACCCCGATAGCACCAATTCGACCTCTGCAATTACAAATCGTCGTGGGTTGACATTTCTGGAATGAATTCACCCAAAATCAAATCACGAATTGGGAATTTTAATTATGAATTCCGCTTCATCTGTCATGGTTTTACTGTAACTTCAAATTCGACCAATTCCGGGTCTGAATTTGTTAAAACATATATTGAATCAATAATATCTTAACACATGGCCAAATTTTTCAATTTCTATACCATATTGTAGTTGGACGCTCTGCAACTCGAAATTTGGCCACTTCGAAATAAATCCTTTGTGAAATTTCACTTCAACTCAACTTGTTTGGCCCATCCAGGCTCAGTGTTGAAAACTATAGCTCTGATACCAATTTGTAACGTCCCCGACCAGCCATGTTGGGCCACGCTATGCCAGAGAACACTTCCGTTCTATCTACGAAACATACTGTAACAAACCCAACATCATACCGAGCTATGCCGCATAAATTTTTCGAACTGCATGCAATTAAATTATACACACACAGAGTTCTTGTGGAAACATATATATAGAACATAACAGAAAAATAATTTACGTAAATGCATGAATTCATACTGAAATAAGAGTAAACATAGACATGCAACATATATGGGAAATACCCATAAACATACATACAATTATAATCATGCATAGGAGAAACCCATAAAAATAAGCACGTAAATAACAATGCAACATGTAAATTTATCACACAATTGACACTTATCTTTGTAAGAATATCACCAACTGCATGCAGACCGTCCACGAACCTCCCAACCTTAGACCACACTATTCATCACTCTCAACAGTGAGCCACCCTCGAGCTGGGATTAAACTCCACCCGGGTAAAGGGATTCCTAACCAGGCTAAAGGCTCATAGACAATAGGAAAGACACTGTCTCAAGTGCTCACTCAATTGACAGCCTACAGTCCCTCATTCCCCACATGCCTATCCCACCCCAGGAAGTGTGCCCCTTCTCTTCTCAACAGTCCCTTGGCTGTTCCACTTCCCTTCCAGGGCTTCAGCAACAAGCCGTACAACCTTCAGGAAATCAATTCCCTGCAGTTGTAGTTTAACACCTTCAGGAAATCAATTCCCCAACAATTCTCTCATCCAGAGAGAAATGGTTCACGGGCTTGACAACCTACCTCTTCAGTATCCAACGTGCCTGACAACCTGCTTCTTCAGTCCAGCTCCCAAGGTAACAACTACACAAACATATATGGCTCCTGATACCGGTTCAGGTACAATGATAGGAATGTATGGAGGATAACTGACTGCATGAGTGAAATGGTCATGGAATCATGGATGGATGATGGATGGAATGATGGCCAGAATGAAAGGGAATGAACTAAGTCCCAATAATATGTATGCATATCGCCAACTTGACACTTGTCATGTTGGGAGCTACTTTGGCCCACTTGGCCCCAACTTTAGAACTTAGGATAAAATAATTACCCATACTTTATACTTTAAGAAATATTAATATAATATTCCTTTTTGGCTTAAGCTCCCTACCTTAGCCCTTTTCCTTAACTTTCAGGCCCCTCCCTTTCTTTAACTAGTGGAGTTTAGTCCCCCATCTCTTTTATCGTGGTAGGTCTGCACACAACGATGTATTTATATTAATTATGAGTCATGTACAAAAATAGGCAAACTGGCCTTTAACATCTAGGCTCTCCAGCCTAATCAAAACATAAGCATCATAGCTTATAACCACTGGCTCACTAGCCTATAAAACATAGCCTAAACACAAAGGCTCCCTGGCCTCATATCGCGTGCACTTAAGTTGTTGCACACGGTATCCTAAAATGTGCACACTTCATCATTTTACCGCGCAGTACATGTGCGCACTATGCCATGAAAGGTGCCTACAAAAAATGATATCAAAACAGCTCACCAACTTAAGTACATTTGCATTTACATTTACAATTGGGTTCAACCTTAGGGATATTACATTTATCAAAATTCATATTGATTCTATTTTGAACCTACTACCCATACCTCTACAGTTCTAGTAGGTGATATTCAATATTTACCAAGTGGTTTTGGACCCCCTCCATGGCATGGGAGTGAGGTTCCAATCTTTTTCTAAACCCTTTCTCATGATCCTTGAGATTTCTCTATTGTTTTTTGTGTACCCAATGATTTTTCCCAATTTTCCATCTCTTCCCTCTTCTCCTCGACATGTTTTTTGGCTTGCCTTTCTTAGCATTTTCTCTTATGATTATTCTTCTTCCTTATTATCTTCCTTTGACTACTATCGAGACTTTTTTCTAGTAAAGAAATCCAGATGGGTGTTGCTTATGTGTAGGATGGTCTATCTCTTCTTAATGGTCTGAGATATTTCCTTTAGTGACTAGTCCGAACATCTTGGCTTTCCAACACTACAAGAGTGTTGGACAAAGTTTTTGGTATTTGAAAAGATGATGCTAAACTTTTAGAAATAGGGATAGGTTCCTCTTGAGATAGAAATTCAAACCTATTTTATCGAGGGCTTATTCTTTCATCCTTGTATCGATTTGGGGACTTGCTTATATGCTCCAAGGGAGGCTATTATGAGGATTCTACAATGTGTGATTGTTTGACAACCTGAGTGGAACTAGAAGGGGTTGTCGATCCTAGTTTATTATGATTGGTTGAGAATTTGATGGGACAACACCTTTCTTTGAACTCGTTTTTTGCTTAACTATTTACCACTCTTCTTCCTTTTCTTGAGTTGGTTGAATGGTTGTTACACATTATTTTGGTCACTCCAGTGATCAACTGACAACATGTGATCATGCTCCCTGAATATATTAAAAGAGACTTTCTCCATGAGAAAAGTGGTTTGGTTTTCCTCTTTCAAAAACCACAACAAGGAAGGTCGTCACACCCTGCTGTATGCATGGGGTGCGACGATGCCTGATCGTCGCACTTTGCACTAAAAATGGACTACGACATTGTCGCATGCTGCTTGTGCATAGGGTATGACGATGCTTGAGCAAAGGAAAAGTCAAAATTCACAAATGTTATAGAAGGGAATCTTCTAGAAGATGAGGTGGCCTCTGATCGGTTTGGATCTTACTCACTTCTCTGATTTAGTGGGATCATCCTAATCTCCTCATCCATCTCTCTTTCACACTATATAAAGAGGGATCTCTCATGGAAAAGTCTAAGGTTGAATAGGCTAAGGTTTGCATGAATATTTCTAGTACAGATTATGCTTGAGAGCTTTGCTTTAGTTCTCTAAGTCAGATTGTGGATCTTCTTCATCCAAGGAATTGGAGAAAAGGTGTGTGTGTAACGTCCCCGACCATCCATTCCAGTCCACGTTAGACCAGAGAACACTTCCGTTCTCTCTGCGAAACATACTATAGAAAAACCCAACATCATACTGAGCTATGCCACATAATTTTTTTTAACTGCATGCAATTAAATTATATACACACATAGCTCTTGCGGAAACATATATATATATAACGTAACAGACAAATACTTTATGTAAATGCATGAATTCATACTGAAATAACAGTAAACACAGACATGCAACATATACGAGAAATACCCATAAACATACAGACAATTATAATCATGCATAGGAGAAACCCATAAAAATAAGCACGTAAATAACAATGCATCATGCAAATTTATCACATAATTGACACTTATCTTTGTAATAATGTCACCAACTGCGTGCAGACCGTCCACAAACCTCCCAGCCTTAGACCATACTGTTCATCACTCTCAACAGTGAGTCACCCCCGAGTTGGGACTAAACTCCACCCGGGTAAAGGGATTCCTAACCAGGCTAAAGGCTCATAGACAACAGGAAAGACTCTGTCTCAAGTGCTCACTCAAATGACAGCCTACAGTCCCTCATTCCCCACATACCTGTCCCACCCCAGGAAGTGTGCCCCTTCTCCGCTCAATAGTCCCTCAATTGCCCCACTTCCCTTCCAGGGCTTCAACAACAGGCCAGATAGGAAGTCTCAGAGCCTTGCAGCTGTAGTTTAGTACCTTCAAGAAATCAATTCCCCAACAATTCTCTCATCTAGAGAGAAATTGCTCACGGGCATGACAACCCGCCTCTTTAGTATCCCACGAGCCTGACAACCAGCTTCTTTAGTCCAACTCCCAAGCTAACAACTACACAAACATATATGGCACTTGATATAGGTTCAGGTACAGTGATAGGAATGTGGATAATTGACTGCGTGAGTGACAGGGTCATGGAATCCTGGCTCGATGATGGATGAAATCATGGAAAGGATGATGGGAAAGATGATTGGAAATGAACTAAGTCCCAACAATATGTATGCATGTCCCCAACTTGACCCTTGTCATCTTGGAAGCTACTTTGGCCCACTTGTCCCCAACTTTAGAACTTAGGATAAAATAATTATCCATACTTTATATTTAAGAAATATTAATATAATATTCCTTTTTGGCTTAAGCTCCCTAGCTTAGCCCTTTTCTTTAACTTTTAGGCCCCTCCCTTTCCCCAACTAGTGGAGTTTAGTCCCCCATCTCTTTTATGGTGGTCGATCTGCGCGTAGCGATGTATTTTATATTAATTATGAGACATGTACAAAAATAGGCGCACCTGCCTTTAACATCTAGGCTCTCCGGCCTAATCAAAACATAAGCATCATAGCTTATAACCACTATCTCACCAGCCTATAAAACACAGCATAAACACAAAGGCTTGCTGGCCTCACAATCGCGTGCACTTAAGATGCTGCGTGCGGTATCCTGGAATGTGCAAATTTCCTCATTTGACTGCGTAGTACATGCGCGCACTATGCCATGAAAAGCGCATACACAAATGATATCAAATAGCTCACCAACTTAAGTACATTTTCATTTACATTACAATTGGGTTTGGCCTAGGGATATTACAATCCCCTCCCCTTATTTATGCACTGTCCTCAGTGCATCATGTACCCATGTACAACAAAATTTCAAAAATCCTCAAAAAGATGCGGGTATTCTGCCCGCATTGCATCCTCATGCTCCCAAGTAGCGTCCTCAGGACCGTACCAGGTCCATTGGACCTTTACAAGCCCTATGGTTCAGTTCCATAGCTGTTTGATTTTCCGGTCCATAATGCGTACTAGATGCACTTGAAAAGCACCTTCTTGCTCCACCTGAATCACATTCCAATCAATAACATGATTAGCATCAGGTAGATATTTCTTTAGCAATGATACATGGAATACATTATGAACAGACATAGATGCAGGCAATGCAATCATATAAGCCACTGGACCAATCCTCTCTATGATTTCAAACGACCCACAATAGCGAGCTGCCAACTTTGAACAATTTCCCAATTTCAGGGAACTTATGTTGGCTTTCACTTTCAAAAATACATGGTCACCCACTTTAAATTCCATGTGAGTTCTACCCTTATCAACATAGCTTTTCTACCTATCTTGGGCAGCCTTTAAATTTTGTTTTATTTTTATCAATTGGTCCTCCATTTCCCTGAGCAAATCTGGCCCAACCACTTCTCTGTCTGCTGGGTTATCCCAACTTACTGGTGTGTTGCACTTTCTGCCATAAAGTGCCTCAAATGGGCTCATCTTTAGAGATGCTTGGTACCCATTGTTATAAGTAAACTCTACCAAGTGCAGGTAGTCTTCCCATTTTGATGGTTTATCCATCACATACATCCTTAACATATATTCAATCATTTGATTCACCCTCTCTGTTTGACCATCTGATTCTGGATGATAAGCTGTACTAAAATTCAAATTTGTTCCAAATCCATTAAATAATCACTTCCAAAATTTTGAGGTAAATTTTCGATCTCTGTCAGACACAATTGTCTAGGGTATGCCATGTAATCTAGCAATTTCTTTCATATAAACATCAACAATGTTTGCTACCTTGTGAGTGAGCGTAGCTGGAACAAAATGGGCAGCTTTAGTAAGCTTATCCACCACTACCATGATAAAATCATGTTGTTTGTTTGTTCTGGGAAGTTTAGTGATGAAATCCATTGTTACAACTTCCCATTTCCACTCAGGAATGGGTAATGGCTATAGAAAACCAGCTGGGTGCCTATACTCAGCCTTTACCTTTTGACATTCCAAACATCTAGCAATAAAATCAACAACCTCTTTCTTCATGCCTGGCCAATAATATTGGCTCTTGGCAACTGCAATAGTTTTCTAATATCCTAGGTGCCCAACATAAGGTACATTATGCATTTCTCTCAATATTAGACTTTTCAATTCCTGAGAATTTGGTACATAAATTCTGCCCCTGTACATGAGAATTTCATCATTATCTAGCTTGTATTCCTCAATTTTCTGCTGCAAAATACCTTGCTGTAATTTTGCCACTAATTCCTTGTATTGCAAATCTGATTTGGAAGTCTCTATAATTCTAGGTTTTAAATCTGATTGGTACATGCTAATGGCTGTAGCATGCATTTCATGCACTCTTCTATTGTGTGCATTAGCCACTTTGTTCTCTTTCCCCTTGATATGCTTGATATCAAAGTCACATTCGCTCAGAAATTCTAACCATTTGCTTTGCTTAGCATTTAGAGTTGGCTGATCAAATAAATATTTCAGACCATTATGGTCTGTTCTTAGCTCAAACTTTTTCCCCATGAGGTAGTGTCTCCATTTCCTCAAGGCATGCACTATGGATGCCAACTCCAAATCATGAGTGACATAGTGTCTTTCATGTTCCTTCAACTTCCTTGATTCATAACATATAAAAAACCCATTTTGATTGAGGACTCCACCAAGTCCCTCTTTACATGCATCTGTGCATACAATGAAGTCTTCATTTGGGTCTGCAATCCTTAGTATTGGAACACTGGTTAACAATTGTTTCAAGTGTAGAAAACGCTTTTCACAATCCAATGTCCACTGAAATTTCACACCCTTTCTTTGCAAGGAAGTGATTGTGTGTGCAATCTTTGAAAATCCTTCAATAAATCTCCTGTAGTATCTTGCAAGGCCCATGAATGATCTGACCTCTGTCACATTCTTTGGCACTGACCATTCTCTAATGGCTTCTATCTTCTCGGGATCCACTGCTATCCCATGCTTTGAAATGATATGCCCCAAATAATGAATTTGCTTCTGATAAAATGAGCACTTGCTCAATTTGGCATATAACTGATGCTCCCTTAATACTTGCAACACCATTCTCAAATGATGCTCATGCTCTTCTTTCGATTTAGAGTATATAATAATGTCATCCAAAAAGACAATGACAAACTTGTCTAAATATTCTCGGTAAACAACATTCATTAAGCACATGAAAACAACTGGTGCATTTGACAACCCAAATGGTACCACTATGAACTCATAACGACCATACCTTGTCCCGAAGGCAGTCTTGTTGATATCTTCCTCTTTAATCCTTACCTGATGGTATTCTGATCTAAGATCTATCTTTGAAAAGATCTTGTCATCCTTCAATTGATCAAAAAGATCATCAATCCTTGGCAGATGATACTTGTTCTTAACAGTCACTTTATTCAACTGTCTGAAATCAATGCATAATCTTAATGTTCCATCTTTCTTCTTCACAAACAAGACTGGGGCACCCCAAGGTGACACACTCGGGCGTATATACCCTTTCTTAAGAAGTTCTTCAAGTTGCATTTGCAACTCTTTCAACTCTGGTGTACTCATTCTATAAGAAGTCTTTGACATTGGAGCTGCTCCAGGCATTAAATTTATAGAGAAATCAATGCCTCTCTTTGGAGTTATTCCTGGTACCTCCTTGAACACATCTTCAAAATCTTCCAGGAGTGCATAATCTTCCAAATTTGGCACCTTATCTTTAGGTGTCTCCTCCATATGAGTTGCAAATATTTGACACCCTTTCTTGTAGCATTTCTTCAGTTGTAATGCTGAAATTTCTTTGATGGGTACAACCCTGGGAATTCCTTACACTTTCCTTAGGTTCCCTTCCTCATCCAAGCAAGTAAATTCCTTATTATGATAGGCTAGGACAACATGATATTGGTCCAACCAATCCATCCCAATTAGACAGTCATAGGAACCTAAAGGCAGGATGTTCAACTCTACCCTGGTGTTCATTCCATTCATGTTCATAAGACATGACTTAACCATCTCAATAACTTTTCTTTTAGCTCTTGTAGCTAGCTGCACTAACCAATATTTCCCATGCTTGCTTCTTGGCAAATGCAAACTTTCCACCATCTTAGGATCTATATAACTATGAATAGCTCCCGAATCAATTGAAATAGTAATGGTTTGGTTGTTACTCATATCTTCCACTTCAATCATATGTGACTGATACTTTGCTTGCTTGTTGTCCAGGGATGCATAGATCCTTGACACATTTTGTCCCATGTCCTCCACTGTTTCAGCTTGTTGTACATTGTGAACAGTTCTCCTATTTTCACCTCTGTGAGGACAATCTCTGAACATATGATCTCCTTTACAACCCCAACATTGAATAGGTGGTTGCCTTGGCCTTTGACCTCCTTCCTCAATCGTTCTGGGATCTCTAGGAGTTCGCTGTCCCTGTGGATTATTTCTGAAGAATGGCGGCTTATCTCCCTTCTTCCTCTGATCCATCTTGAACTTCTTTTTGTCTTCCCAAGATTTTTGGAAAGTTGGCCTTGCTTTTTGTTGATCATATAGGCATTTAGATCGCCTTATGGTCTCCTCCAATGTCTTTGGATCATCATACTGTATTTTGTCACTAATGAATGATGCTAATCCACTTAAATACCTTTGAATATTAACTGTCTCGTCCTCGATGAAAGAGACATACTTCAACAGTTCTAAAAACCTTCTCTCATATTCATCTATTGTCATACTCCCAAGCTTGAGTTCAAAGAACTCTTTCATTTTCTTTTCATAGTATCTCTTAGTCAAGTATTTCTTCTCAAAATACTTATTGAATTCCCTCCAATTAACACTTTTCTCTTTGATGTGCTTCACCTGCACAAGCTGAACCCATCACATGGATGCTTTTCCTTTGAGTTGATAGATGGCAATTCTACCTTCTGCATGAGAGGAATAATTATGCAATTAGAAATACTTTCTCATGCCCAACAACCATGTCTCTGCATCTTCATCCTTCTTGTGCTCACCATCAAATGTAGGAGGTTTGATTTTGTTCATTTCTCCTCGTAGCTCATCCACCCCAGTCCTCTTGTGCTTCTTGACAGGGGATGGAATTGAGCTGCTATCTGCTCTCTTATTGGAATGCCTTGGGGAGTGATGGTGATGTCTGCTAACACTTCCTGATTTGCTTGAGCCACTCTCCTTATCTAATTTCTTTTCTATTCTGTTCAAGCTCTGCAATAACTTCATGTTGAAGTCATCCTGCTTCTCCTTGGCTCTCTTAATCCTTTCATTATCAGCTTTATGGCTTTGGACATTCTTTTGCAAATTTTTAATGGTTTCTACCATATTCATGTTTTCATTCCTTTCATCTCCATGTCCATTGGAGTTTGTTCCTTCCATGCCCAAATGGACATCCATCGCTCTGATTTGATCTTCCTGGCTGTAAGTCCCTTGTGCCTCTTCCATTACTCTGGATTCTATGTTGATCTTGATATGATCTAATTGTTGTTAACTTTGCAAAATGTGCAGCCAACAAAACTTTGTCAGGCTAACTGTTTCAACAATTTCATGAAAAATATGAACCATTTTGGTTCAATAATATATCAGAACTCTTTCTTCTAATTTCCTAGAAAATTGAATGCCCATATCATTTTTCTGAGTGGATATTTATATTCCACTGTTCGAGACCTTTCCAACACCTTCTCCCATGCTCAATTCCGAGTTTTGAGTAGAAAGTTATGGATATTTCAAAATTGCCCATTAACTTTTCTGTTCATTTTTTTTTCAACTTGGCGCAAGTCTGCACTGTAATTATGCATTTTTTCACCTACTCCTTTGGAATTTTCATAGGATCTCAATTGGGTTTCCTCATATACATATTATGGACACTCTGTCCAAGTTTCAGCTCTTTCTGGGTTCTTGGCTGCTAGTTACAACCTGCTGAAGCTCTAAGCCAATATACCATATTGTAACTGATATGCTACAGGTTCCTTATTTTCCAAATTAAACACTTTTAACATACCCATAAATTTAATTGAACTCTGGGATTGTCTTCTATGGCTCAATATCTTTCCATTGACTGCTCCTTCACCTCAATATGATTCCGGAGCAGAAAGTTACGGCTCTTTGAAGTTAGTGGGGTCTTAAAATTTACCCTTCATTGTTTGTGCTGTAACTTTCTCATAAAAGATCAGTTTGACGAACAATTTACACCATTAGAAAGCTCTCTTCAAGCTCTTTAAATTTGAGCTACAAAGATAGAGTGCACCTATGATACACTTGTCTCGTGGTTTTTGAGTAGCTAAAAATCCTCCTAAGGGCCTAAAAAATGCGCTGCAAAAATATGACGTTCAAATGATATAAAATGTCGTAGAAAATCGATGATTTTCTGCTATTGTTCGCCCTCCAAATGACTTCACACACAAAAATTTCAATATGTGCACCCGTATTTACCATGTGCATCAACAACACAAGGTAAATTGTGCTTCACGCACTTTAAAATCACTGTGTATCACTTCTCTGTCGTGCTATTAACTTGCGCACACTACTTTTATGTCGCGCTCCAATACCCACCACACACAGTTTTGGGACCGCACGTTGATATCCACCACGCTTAGTTTTTGTACCATGCGCCAATATCCACCGCACACAATTTTTGTACCACGCGCCAATATCCACCGCGCGTAGTTTTTGCACCACGCGCTGATATTCCACGCACATTTCACTCGATGCGCTGCACCATGCCAAAGTTTAGTACGCCCCACCACGCACCAATACTTTGCGCGCACCATTCACTAAATTGCCGTGCGACCACATTTACCCACATTGCGCGTGCAACTACCATACTCCACTGTGCCATGCCAACACTGCGCACACCACACGCGTCATTATTATGTGTGTGCACACAACGCAATGCTAAATTTATCGTGCGGTCTTGTACACCAACATTTTTCTGCGCGGCGCCAAAATTTAGCGCGCACACTAGCACATCAACAATTGTCCACACGGTACCCAAATTTACACATATCATAAGCCTTTTACGGCACCTCCTGCATTTTTAGTGCACCTATCTCCGCACATTCATTTTTATACGCATAATTTTCCTCGTGAATTTCGCTGCAGAAATTGGGGATCTTTCCTAAGTTTTTCCCCAATTTACCAAAGACATTCTACAACCACAAAATTCGTTCAATTTCACCCCGATAACACCAATTCGACCTCTGCAATAACAAATCATCGTGGGTTGACATTTCTGGAATGAATTCACCCAAAATCAATTCACAAATTGGGAATTTTAATTACGAATCCCGCTCCTTGTGTCATGGCTTTACTGTAACTTCAAATTCGACCAATTCCGGGTCTGAATTTGTTAGAACAGATATTAAGTCATTAATATCTTACCACATGGTCAAATTTCTCAATTTCCCCATGAATTTACCAACCGAAATTGGGGATTTTTCCCCAATTCCACCCAATTGCTGTTATTTTTTTACAATGGACGCTCTACAAATTGAAATTTGGCCACTTCGAAATAAATCCTATGTGACATTTCGATTCAACTCAACTTGTTCGACCCATCCAGGCTCAGCATTGAAAACTGAAGCTCTGATACCATGTTGTAACATCCCTGACCATCCATGCCAGGCCACGCTACGCCAGAGAACACTTCCATTCTCTCTGCGGAACATACTGTAACAAAACCCAACATCATACTGAGCTATTCCACATAATTTTTTTGAACTGCATGCAATTAAATTATATACACACAGAGCTCTTGCAGAAACATATATATAAAATGTAACAGACAAATACTTTATGTAAATGCATGAATTCATACTAAAATATTAGTAAACACAGACATGTAGCATATACGGGAAATACTCATAAACATACAGACAGTTATAATCATGCATAGGAGAAACCCATAAAAATAAGCACGGAAATAACAATGCAGCATGTAAATTTATCACACAATTGACACTTGTCTTTGTAATAATGTCACCAACTGTGTGTAGACCGTCCATGAACCTCCCAGCCTTAGACCACACTGTTCATCACTCTCAACAGTGAGTCACCCTTGATATGGGACTAAACTCCACCCAGGTAAAGGGACTCCTAACCAAGATAAAGGCTCATAGACAACATGAAAGACTCCATCTTAGGTGCTCACTCAACTGACAGCCTACAGTCCCTCATTCCCCACATGCCTGTCCCACCCCAGGAAGTGTTCCCCTTCTCTGCTCAACAGTCCCTCAGCTGCCCCACTTCCCTTCCAAGGCTTTAGCAATAGGTCGGACAAAAATTCTCAGAGCCCTGCAGCTATAGTTTAGCACCTTTAGGAAATTAATTCCCCAACAATTCTCTCATCCAGAGAGAAATTGATCATGGGCCTGACAACCCACCTCTTCAGTATCTCACGGGCCTGACAACTCGCTTCTTTAGTCCAACTCCCAAGCTAACAGCTACACAAACAGATATGGCTCCTGATACAGGTTTAGCTACAGTGATAGGAATGTATTAAGGATAATTGTCTGCATGAGTGACAGGGTCATGGAATCATGGCTCGATGATGGATGGAATCATGGAAAGGATGATGGGAAAGATGATTGGAAATGAACTAAGTCCCAACCATATGTATGCATTTCCCCAACTTGACACTTATAATGTTGGAAGCTGCTTTGGCCCACTTGTCCCCAACTTTAGAAATTAGGATAAAATAATTATCCATACTTTATAGTTAAGAAATATTAATATAATATTCCTTTTTGGCTTAAGCTCCCTAGCTTAGCCCTTTTCCTTAACTTTTAGGCCCCTCCCTTTCCCTAACTAGTGGAGTTTAGTCCCCCATCTCTTTTATTGTGGTCGGTCTGCGCATAGCGATGTATTTTATATTAATTATGAGACGTACAAAAACAGGCGCACTGGCCTTTAACATCTAGGCTCTCCGGCCTAATCAAAATATAAACATCATATCTTATAACCACTGGCTCACCAACCTATAAAACATAGCATAAACACAAAGGCTTGCTGGCCTCACAATTGCGCGCACTTAAGATGTTGTGTGTGGTATCCTGGAATGTGCAAACTTCCTCATTTTATTGCTCAGTACATGCGCACACTATGCCATGAAAAGTGCATACACAAATGATATCAAACAACTCACCATCTTAAGTACATTTTCATTTACATTACAATTGGGTTCGGCCTAGGGATATTACACTGTGTGTTGGAGCAAAGAGCCATTGAAAGGGGACCTTGCAACATCAAGGCATGGGTTGTATTCTCCGTTTTTCATTTAATATAATGCAACAATACATTTCTTCCCTATAAAGGTGTCTTAATTTTTATTGTATAACTCCTTGATCTTATACATAGAATTCATTGGAATATATATATCTTTGTTCTCTCTCTCTCTCTTTGTTAGTTTGTGCTTCTTAAAACATGCTCACCATCTCGCAAACTCAAAGAAGGAGCTACAAGAATGACACTAGTGAGGATCAAGCATCGTTTAAAAGGTATGTCACTTGTACTTCTCTAAACTAGTTTATATGACAATGAAGTTTAAAGTGAAGTGTGTATTCTGTCTTGTTTTGTTCTAGTTTCTTGTGGAAGTTAGGGAGATCTGTTTGTGTCCGCACTTACCGATTAGTCCAATAACTAAATTGGTGACCATACTGGGGAAACAACCTTTTTTGGTTTTTTACCTCTTATTTGCTTTTAGCCTGTCTTCTTTTGGTTAATTTCATTCTCCAAGTCTGTGGGTGATCCATCTTGACTCCTTGGGTCTGAAGGTTCAGTGAGGAATTTTGTGTTTCTTCCCATTTTTCCTTATTTTCAGAGATCATCACACTGTACCCTATAGTTAGCCTACGATGATCCTCTGTCGTCGCACTCTACTAGTGCAGATCAGTGCGACGACGTTGCACTGCACCTTATTGACAACTTGTGACGATCCTAGATCGCCGCACTGTGCTCCTCTGCAACCTGTGACGATTTCTATAGGAATTGTTGGGTGATAGCCATTTTTCTTTTCTCTACCCTATTTTGCCTCTACTGCCTGGGATGAACTTATGACACTAGTGAATGATTGATTTATAAGTTTGAAGCCTACATTTGATTGATTTTCGACAATTGAAAGTCGCCTTTGTAAACTTTGCAAGCTTTGTTTTTGTTTCTTGTCACAAGGATATAATATCGAGATCTTGGTCCTGAGTGCTTGTTTGACAAGGAGTCATTGATTTATTTGGAGTTTTGGATTGTTTTTACTTTCTGGATTGTTAATTGATCGAGAGACATTTTTTTGTTTCTATTTGACAAAATGTTTTCTTATGTTTTCAATTTTGTCTACATTGTGAGTTTGATTTGGTAATAGTGTTGAGAATGTGCTAGTTTTCTTGGATTATACTTTATTTTCTTCATTACATCTTTGATCTATTTTGAGAAAGAAAAAACTGAAGTCATTTGTCTTTTTAGTTTTTACAAGAAAATTGTTACATTCAAATATTTGTAAAAAGAGGAAAATTGGAAATTTTGTAGTTTTTTATTATTTGGAATCCTTTTCATTCAAAATTGAGAAATTGTGTTTCGTATTCCAAAAAGAGACACCTTCTCCATACTGTAATTAGAGTTCATCGAATTAAAAGATTGCATATCATCTCTTCTTGCATTTTATTGGGTCAAGGTCAAATACATCATTAGTTTCATTTCTGTTTCCCTTTTGGGTAAGCAACAACCTTTAAAATACAATACAATTTTAAAATTTATTTGCAATTTTTTTTTTAGAACTTCTCTACACCAACATTAGCCAGGATAGCGCTTTGGAATATGTTGTAAGGCACACTCTCCAAAGCATCAAAACACACAATAGTATCTTGTGATAGGGAGAGTTCAAATCCACTTGCTAGATTTTGTCCTGGGAAGCCCTTCTAACACAAGGGTCAATCATGAGGTGTTACCCATGATTTTGGTCATCATGATGATGTATTGATGATGGTGTACTCAGGCTCTTCATAAGAACTTTCTCCTGAGAAAAAGTTATTTTCATCCCTTCCAGAAAACTCATTTTTGAAGACTGTTCGCAGGCTGCTAGTATATTTGCCTGCAAGAATGCATGATTCTCGCAGGTTGCCTTAAGCCAGGGTGCGAGAAGTTCACACTGTGTTGAACTGCTAGGGTGCAAACTCTTTCTAAAGCAAGGAAAAAGATGAATTCTCGATGCTTCTAGAAGGGAATCTTCTAGAAGGATGAGATGGCATTCGAATGGTTATCCTAGTACTGGATTCCCTGATATTTTGGGATCATTCCTATCCAAATAACCAATTCATTCTCCCCTATATATTGAGTGAATTCTCATGGAAAAGGTTAAGCAAGAAAGCAAGAAAGCAAGCAAGATTCATTGGAGAATTGGTGAAAGAATTGTGTGAAGGACTGAAGCTACAACAGCTTGGAGACTCCAACAAGTTTATCCAAAGGGGTTGATCTTCTTCATGCAAGTGAGCAAGTATGTGTGTCGGAGCCAAGGGCCATCAAAAGGAAGTTTGCGACATCAAGGCTCAGGTTGTAATCTTTACTTTCCATTAATATGATACAGTAATATGTCCCTTTCCCATAAAGCTATTTCCAATTTATTGTATAATTCCTTGATCATATACATAGATTGACTATTGAATAGATTGTGCTATCTTCACTTTGGTTGGTTTGTGTTGTCTTGGTCTTGACTACACGAGAGAACTGGAGCGAAGTGGGAGCAACAAAGACCATAGGAAGCGATAATAAGGTATGCTACTTGTTCTTGCCTCCTATTTAATTCAATGGTTAGAATCTAGGGAAAGAGTCATGTTCTGTCTTGCTTTGTTCTAGATCCAGGTGGATCTAAGGAGATCGGTTTGTGTCCGCACTTACGGATTTATCCAATAACATGAGGTCGCATTAGGACCAACATAGTTACTCACCCCACTTTGTTGGTCTTAGTGTAGATATTGCACATATTATTGGGGTTCACTTGAAAAGAAAATCCTATGGGTAGCTTCTCTTGTTGATTTTGAGCTTAAATACCCTGCCTTTGCACGCAGATCAGACTATCGACTATTTTCCCAGGCATCATTGTCGTAATTGGTAACCTTAGTGTCCTATCTCTTCAAAGTCTTTAAACGAGGTGACTGTGGAGGGGAAATTCTTCACAGTACCTGGAATCGACATTGGCCAAACTCACTCGGGCTCCTTGGAGGGTATACCCATGATTATGTGTGGGAGCTTGCACCAGGGTGTAAGTCCGTTAAGTAGGTCATCAACATAAATTTTCCACCCACTTTATCTCGACCCCTTCTTGTCTTGATTTTGCTATGTTGGATTTCATCACCAACTAGTGATTTCGAAATAAGAAGGTTTGCTTGTGTAACACACCCACGACGAGGCATAAAAAGTTTTGCTTTTCTTAAAGGACATAATCTCCGTTCATGGTTTCTAATTTGGAAAGTCAGGGAACCAGTCCGACCTCCTGGTCAAGGATCTTCGATTCTGAAGCCAAACAACTCTCTGAGACCCTGATGGTTTTGTTCTATAATTAAACATAGAACCTTTCAACTTCTTGGTCCAGGTTTAAGGGCACCCACGACCTTCCCTTTCACTCCCATGCAAAATCTTAGAGTATTGGGTATTAGCTCCTTTTCTGGATGAGCCCCCCCTTGATGTGACCTTGGGTGATGACCTTACAGGACTGCATGATTGAGGATGTGGCCAAAGGTAGTTTAAATCAAATTGCTTTTTTACCTGCAATTCTCCTCGAGCCTCCATGTGTGCTCTTTTCAAATCCACGGTTTGAATTGCGGCCCGCCCTTAAATTTTTAACGTTTGTGAAACTCCTATCCCCTCAATTCTACAGGATTGTTGATCTCCTGATCTTGATGGTACTTCAAAAACTGGCAGTTCATATCTGACCTCTTGCAAAATCAACAGACGATCTCTCCTTCGTGATTTCGGATTTCTGGAGTTTCAACTCTCAAAACCCTGCTCTCTTCCATACTTCAATATTCTGAGTTGATGATCTACAGAAACCTATCCTCCTAATCAATGACCTTGCCTTTACTTTGGGTGGTTGACCTTTCAATTGGATCAATGGTCTTGTGGCCCTCTTCTCGATCAACGATCAAGATTTCCTTCGGGTTTCAGACTTTTGAGATCTCAAATCTCAAACTTCACCCTTTTTCCCAATGGATTTTTATCCGGAGGCTATAATCCACTGACGCGTGTCCTCTTGATATGAAAATCGAGGATTACTTCAGGTCTTTACCCATAGTCCACATATTTTCTCCACTTCTCCCTTAGATCGGATGACTATGAATTAATTCATATATTTATCCAGAGTTACATTTTCGCCACGTCTCCCTTGGATCTGACGACTATTAATTACTTCGGATCTTTATTCAGAGTTCTCAGATTTTCGCCATGTCTCCCTTGGATCTGATGGCTCAGATCCACTTCAGGTGATACGACACTTGATATTCACTTCGGATGATCTGATGAATCAACTTCACTTCCGCTGATTGGGCGGTTGAGATTTACTTCGGATGTCTGAAAGTTCAGACTTCAGAATTCTCAACTTTGAATCCTTGCCTTCTCTTTAATAGACAGTATCTTATGGCTCGGATTCTCCTTAGCGATCCAACGCTTGATATTTACTTCAGGTGATCTGACAGCTCAGATATGCTTTGGCTGATCGGACTATTAGGATTCGCTTCAGATTTTCGGGACTTCGGACTTCGCGAATCTCAAATCTCAACTGAGAAACTCTCGAATGGATTTCCTGAAGCTGCTGATCTGATGACTCATTTTCACTTTGGCAATTTGATGCTTGAGGTTTACTTCGGATGATCTGACGGTCGAAGTTTACTTCGATTCTACACCCAGAATCCACAGATTCACGCCACCTGTCCTCTAGATCTGATGGTTCAGATCTACTTCTCGGACGATCTGACGGTTGACGTTTACTTTAGGTCTTCACTTGGAATCCACAAATTCACGCCACCTTTCCTCTATATCCGACAGCTGTTGTCGCTCCTCCTCCTAAGCTTTCGACTTCCTCTAGCTTAGAGGATTTTCTAAGTATTTAAAGGTCTCGACCTTTCTTCCTCCTACGAGTCCGTCTCTTGGACCTCGTTTGCACTTCTGAAAAGCGCTTATCTCTTCTGAGCTTCGGGAGTTGGAATAAGTCTTACTCTTGTGCCTTCTTAGCACTATCTCTTTTGAGCTTCAACTTCTCAGACCTCGAAGGTCTCTGGCCCTTCTATTCCTCAAAGGGATGTTTGTGCTCTCCTGGCAACTTTCGCTCAAGCACTCCTCACTGAGATGTAAAATATTCGATAACTTTGTGAGTGTCTCCTAAGTTCTCTGTAACTTCGCCTTCGGGGTTTTGGTCACTCCAACACATGAATCTCCCAAAGCGCAAACTCCGAATCTCATAGATCGGATGGTCGAGAAGGATCCTGACGGATCCAGAGATCCACGGTCCAGATTAACTTTAGGACTTCGGGGATTTTTACTTCCCTTACTGTAACATCCTTGACCACCAACAGGCTGGGGCATGCCACTACTCAGACGCTTTACTTATCTTTGATACCATATTGTGACATCCCCGACCACCAACATATTGGGGGCATGTCACTACTTAGAGGCTTTACTTAGCTCTGAATCCATTTTGTAACATCCTCGACCATCCATGCCGGGCCATGCTATGCCAGAGAACACATCCGTTTTCTGTGTGGAACATACTGTAACATACTCAACATCCAAACTGAGCTATGTCACATACAATTTTCTAACTGCATGCAATTAAAACATATGCACACAAAACACCCGTGGAGGCTTTACATGTAAAATGTAAATAGATAAATACATTTCGTAAATGCATGGATTTAGACTGAAATAACAGTGAACACATACATGCAACATATATAGGAAATACCCATAAAAATAAACACGTAAATAATAATGCAACATGTAAACTTATCACACAATTGGCACTTATTTTGGTAAGAATGTCACCAACTGCGTGCAGACCTTCCACGAACCTCCTAGCCTTAGACGACACTGTTCATCACTCTCAACAGTGAATCATCCCTAACCTGGGACTAAACTCCACTTGGGTAAAGGGTTCCTAGCCAGGCTAATGGCTCATGGAAAACATGAAAGACTCCGTCACGATGCTCACTCAACTAACAACCTACAATCTCTCATTCCCCACATGTATGTCCCACCCAAGGAAGTGTGCCCCTTCTCTACTCAACAGTTCCTCAGCTGCTCCACTTCCCTTCCAGGGCTTCAACAACAGGTCGGACAAGAAGTCTTAGAGCCTTGTAGCTGAAGTTTAGCACCTTCAAGAAATCAACTCCCAACAATTCTCTCACCCAGAGAATTGCTCACGGGCTTGACAACCCGCCTCTTCAATATCTCATGGGCCTGACAACCCGCTTCTTCAGTATCCCATGGGCTTGACAACCCGCTTCTTCAGTCTAGCTTCCCAAGCTAACCAGGTACACCAACACAAAATGGCTATGGATACAAGTTCAGATATAGTGAAATGAATGTCTGAGGATAACTGACTACGTGAGTGAAAGCTCCTCGGATGGCTGCATGGATGAATGCATAATAGAAAGAATGATGGAAGAAGTGCCAGAAAGAATGATGGAAGAAGTCCCCACAATATGTATGCATGTCCCCAACTTGACACTTGTCATGTTGGGAGCTACTTTGGTCCACTTGTCCCCAACTTTATAACTTAGGATAACATAATTATCCATACTTTATACTTTAAGAAATATTAATATAATATTCCTTTTTGGCTAAAGCTCCCTAGCTTAGACATTTTCTTTCACTTTTTTCCCCCACCCTTTCCCCGACTAGTGGAGTTTAGTCCCCATCTCTTTTATCGTGGTCGGTCTGCGCGCAACGACGTATTTATATTAATTATGAGACATATACAACAACATGCACACTGACCTTTAACATCCAGGCTCTTCAGCCTAATCAAAACATAAGCATCCTAGCTTATAATAACTGGCTCACCAGCCTATAAAACAAAACATATACATAAAGGCTCCCTGGCCTCAATATCACACACACTTAATATTCTGCGTGCAGTATCCTAGAATGTGCCCATTTCATCATTTTACTGTGCAGTACATGCACACACTACACCATGGAAGATGCATGCCAAAAAGATATAAAATAGCTCACCAACTTAAGTACATTTGCATTTACATTTACAATTGGGTTAAGCCTAGGGATATTACACTTACAATGAACTCCCAGTTCGCCAAACTCATGAAGTCTGGAGGACTCTAGGGGTTAACTCCCGCACTTCTTTTCCGTATCCAATGGTCACAACGAACCTTGTCTCTTTTCGAATAGTTTCTCATTCGTTCGTCATTCGAACAAAGGAGCCTTCCCTTTCAATAATTCAATCTCGCTACTCTTCCTGAGCTTTATTAGCTCTGAAAGGCTTAAGAGCTTTGCGCTCTTTATCTTGGATGTAACACTTGGAAGAATCCTTCTGCGCACCCCTTACATTCATTCCTCAACTCTAGAACTTAAGTGGTTCTCGAACTCTGTTTGCCTCGCAGAGAGCCTATGCATACATTCCGTATCTCTCCTGAGCTTTAATAGACTCTGTCCTCTAAGGGACTTAGAACGAATAGGAGGGTCGACATGCTTACATGAAATTATGCCCAAGGTCGACGAACTCATAGTTTGTGGCTCTAGCTTAAGCCCCCACAGGATGCAAGCATTTACGAGTATAAAACATATCCCATCCATATAATTTCCTACTTGCCTAATTATACAATCAAGCAGACACCAAAAAGGGGTATATTATAAATCATTAAGAAAACATATCTATCCCTGAAACATTCATAGGATATCCAACTTAAATACACAAGATATATGATTTACTTATCTGTTACAAGTGGTAGGAAACTAACTGACTGTGGACATTTGTCCTTCCACCTGACCATAGGCTCAGAGGCATTCATTCTTAGCACTCTAGCCACCCCCGTGCCAAGCCATGATATCACCAAGGAATTCTTGCAGTTCTCAAGGATTCTTTCTCTGTTTTAGCTTCTGCTTGGGTTCTGTTCTCTGCAAACTTTCAGAGATTTCCTTCTCTGTTATGGCCTCAGTGAGGTTTATTAGATGCTCTCCCAGCATCAAGCTCGTGACCTTCTCTTCATTATCCGCTAGAGAGCTCTGCACATTCTCCTTATCCTTTTGTATCTCTTTCTTCCAGGATGGTTATCGACCCATCCTATTCCCTCTGTCAGAAGGGAACTCTGGTCAGCGTGGCCTGTCATACCCAGTGGTACTTCGGGCTGACATTCTGTAGTTTTCATTAACTGATTTCTCTCCTTGGGATCCGAAGGAGGTTTATTATCCTCATCGAGGGAATTTGGGGTTATTTGATATAATGAACCTCCCTTATAGTTTTCACATTCTTTCCTCTAGTGATATCATGGCCAGTACTTTCAAGGTTTCACCCCCACAGTAAGTTATTGGCAACTGAAACAATAATGCATTTACACTGTCCACATTCCTTAGCATGGTAAATCCTATTTTATGATTAATTACAAGCTGGGGGAAACAAGGGTGTTACAGTTTGCGTGATTGATTTCTAGATTTTATTAGTGAGTGTTGTTTGTTTCTCTAGTTGGCCATAGATTTATTTTGTTCTTTATTTGGGGCGGCCAACATCGACCATCGCCATTCATGTAGGATGCAAGGGATACCTTTGGAAGATCCAGAAGCTTACGTTCCTTTTCTTCCTAACTCTCTAGAGGGTTTTCCTGAAGGAGCAGTTAATAACGACATAGCCTCTGAGATTGGAAGTTCTACTCCTTTGAGGAATCAATACTTCCCGTAAACTTGTTATTGAGTGTTGTACATGATCCACATTTTCTCTAGATAAATTCATTGGGAGATGTTGTTGCTAAAGAATATATTGGAATACGTACTGGACCTCACGCAGATTCTGGTGTAGACGATCTACTTTTTCAAAGTGAGTCATTTAGAACTCTGTTTCATATTGCTGGAATCTTTAATCCTAGCTCCATCCCCGTCCCTTCTTTTTGGAGGACCTCTTTGGGACACAATATTTTTGATAAACTAGGAATGAGTTCTAATGAACCTATGGCATCACATACGCCTGTGACTTCCATTGCTTATACAATACCTTTAGATCATTTTACTAGCACGACCAATAATGTTGTCACAGTTTCAGACCAATTGTTGGTTGGTTCTCACTCGATTCTTCCTCTCTAGCTCGCTAACTCTACCATGGTTCCACAAGGTACACCTATTTCTGTCGAAAATATGGTTATTAGTCAAGCTCCTATTGGAACATTGCTTCCTCTTAGAAAAAATCCATCACTGCCCCCTGGGTATAATGCTTTGAATACTTCCATTGCTAATCCTGCCCATAATCCATCCAAAGGGTCTAATATTTTTGTTCCTCTTGGTTATAATGCTGCTATTAGTTTTGTTCCTACACCTACCCAGGTTCTCTGCAGGGAGCCTCACATTCTATGGGGAGCCTCACATTCTTCCTCCACCTTATCCTGGAGGATCCAATCGTCCTGGCCCTAGTATCACCAATCAAGTTGGAGGCACAAGTCATATTGTTGCTTCTGGTTTTCAAATTCCCATTGGAGGTCAACCTCAAGTTGGGGGTCAACCTCAAGTCGGGGGGCAACCTCAACTTGGGGGGCAACCTCAAGTTGGAGGTCATAACCCAGTTTATGGAGAAAGTATACCTGGATTACAATATCAACCTGGGAATTTACCTTTCCAAGGGAATCAACAACCATCTGGGGGGAAACATCCTCAAGTTAATTCTTTTGTACCCTCTACTCTCGGGCAACTGTATCCAAGTTCTATGAATCCTACTTGGGTTCAAAATTTCCAGTCTAATGCTCCTTTCCAAGGAAGCTTACCTAATTGACCAACTCATGTTGTCTATTCGACTCAAAATCCTCCACCACCAATTTTTTCAGGACTTGCTAACTATCTATAGACTGCTTATGGTCCTACTGGTATACTTACGAGACTACCTCCTCAAAACTACTAGTTTCCTCAAGTGAACAGACAATTGTCATTTCTTGCTATTTTGGATTTACCAGATTTATCTAGGATTTTGAATGATCCTATTTTACATTCTCCTTGTTGTCCTATTATACATGCCAAGTTGCCATTAGACATTCCTAAGTTTGACGACCGATCAGGAGAAGACCCAAATAATCACGTCATGACATTCCATCTTTGGTGTTCGTCCAACTCATTGATGGATGACTCTATAAGATTACATCTTTTCCAACGAACTCTTACAGGTTCGGCAACCAAATGGTATATTGAGTTACCACGAGGATTCTTCAATGACTTCAATACCTTATCTATGGCTTCCTTAATGCATTACCAATTGCCAATACGATACGAGACAAAAACTGAAATTTTGAGTTCATTTAAGCAATCCTCTTCTACTCACATTTCCGATCATATTCATTAGTGGAGGAGGAGAAGACACTTAATCAAATTTCCCCTTCCCGATCACCTGTTGGCCAAGTGGTTCACCAAGTCACTCATTGGTCCTATAGCCTGTGATGTTTCCATGGGTGGTGTTGTCACTGAAGAGCAAACGATTAGTCGTGCTCAATATTTGGATCTCGTTTATTCACAAACATGCACACTATATGACTTGATCCCTGATGCTCCTCGTCCATCTACGAATCCAACCCCAACATGTCCAGTATATTCTCATGCTGATGATGGCATGATTGGCACTTTTCATGCTGAAAATTAGTCTAAACAAGCCAGTCATTCCAATCCCAAGTCTACTACTCCTAATGTACAAAATACTCCTCCTCCCGGTAAAACCTCCGAGGTTAATTCAATTCAATCTACACCTACTAGTAAAAATCAAAATAAAAAGGAAGGGAAGGGAAGGGTAAGAATAAGGAGGACAAAAATGATAATCAACGATCTGAGAAAACCAAAACCCAACCTACTGATGACAAAGACAAGCATAAACCTCATTATCCTTGCCTTATTTGTGGTGATGATCATTATACGAAAGATTGTCCACGATGTGCTGAGGTTACTAAGTTCCTGTAAGGGATCAAGACACCTCCTACACCCGCTGTCTTGTCACAACCATTTCCTTCTCAGCAGTAGGCCCAATTGGTCATTCATGACCAACCTTCTCGCTCTACCATGTCTTATGTACTTCTATGTACTGGTGACTCTAAGAAGAACGAAGTTGCAGTCGTACATGAGCCAAATATTATTATCCTTCAAAAGAGAAAGTTGATGATTCACCACCTTCGTTGGTTCAACCTCCTCCACCAACTTCACCTCCAAACGGTCCTCTTCATCTTGAACGACAAGGCCTAGATACAATTATTCTTCCTCCTCCCAAGGGCATTGTTCGAAAATCATCATTTAATCCTCACGCATGTGCTGCCCAAAACTACAGTATTGTAGAAGACCTTGCGCAAGCACCCTCTGTAATGTCGGCTCTCGAAGTCCTTCAAAGTTGTCCTACTCAACAGAAGGTGCTGTTAAATGCTATTGGTGGAATTGATCCTACCGATACCAATTTGATAATATTTGACTTGGAAGATCATATTCCAAGGCTTCCTCCTCAATTAGCGTTTCAAATACAAGTTGTTGTGGAAAGTAAGAATATTTGTCAAATTGTTATTGATGAAGGAGCCTCGACTTGCGTCATGTCCGTCACTTGCTGGAAAGACATTGGATCTCCCGCCTTTACGGAGTCACATAATACTCTTAAGGATTTTAATGGTATATGGTTTAAACCTTATGGTGTTATTCCTTCATTGTCTATTATGTTAGAAGGTAAAGCTGTTAATGTTGAGGTTGAGGTCTTTGATGCACCTTTCAATTACAACCTTCTACTTGGTCGTAGCTGGATTGATTCCATGCGCGCAATTGTTTCTACTCTTTTTTGTGTGTTACATTTCCCGCACCAAGGAAAAGTCATTACTGTCGATCAACTAACCTTCTTTAATTATGATTCATGTACTAGCAACGTACCTTTCATTTCGAAAACACCTCTCGGTTATGAGAATGTCGGTGTGGGTCTTTTAAAAGATTCAACGTTAATGGGTACATTTCCTATTCCACCACCTGATATTCTTCCTCCTTTTGTCACCTCGATTAACATGATATCGACCTCTGTTGGTGAAACCCCTGAGTCTTATGACCCATGGATAGTATCCAGCTCTGGTGACTGTCTTCGTTACGACCACCAAATGCCTTTGAGTCTGGTAGAATCAACTTATCAAGCTATTCAATCGACAACTCCTTCTCCTCATTATCTCTGTGATACGTCTCCTGATCCATTTCATGTGATCTTTTTCACTGATGAGATGATCATGAAAATCATGTCTATGGAAGATACGCCATGGGACGATGGGCATCATCTCTCTATTCTCTTCCTGAAACTTGAGACCATAGACAGTTTTCAACGGATTTCGACTCCGTCTACCGTTGTTATTATTTCCTCCCTTCCTGAATCAACACATGATGTTTTGTATGAAGGGAATTTGGGTAATATTTCACCTACCGTCCCTCTTGATATTTCAATTAAACCAGGAGTCGTGGAAAATGTTCACGTTGGTGCTTCATGTTCTATTGATGAGGTCCGTACTTATAAATCTCTTTTCCAAGAATTCCATGATGTTTTTGCCTGAAGTTATAAAGAAATTCATGGTATTGATCCTGATATTGTTGTGCATGAGATTAAGACTTACCCGGATGCTAAACCTGTTCGACAGAGACTTCACCCAGTGCACCCATGTAATTTTCCACCATTAAACTCAAAGTTGAAAAACTTCTTAAAGCCAACTTTGTGTATCCTGTGTCTTTGACTAATTGGGTGTCCAATCTTGTTTTGGTTAACAAGAAACAAGGCACGATCCGTGTTTGTGTAGATTATAGGGATATAAACAAAGCTTGTCCCAAAGACAATTATCCAACCCCTTTCGTTGACCAGATTGTTGACGATTGTTCCAGGAATGAAATCTTCTCCTTGATGGACGGTTTCTCCGGCTATAATCAAATCAATATTTTGCCTGCCGATCAACATAAGACTGCTTTTATTTGCCCTTGAAGAACCTTCACATACCGGAAACAACCTTTTGGTCTCAAAAATGCTGGTGTGACTTTTCAGCACACTATGTCTTATGCTTTTCACGACATTAAGCACATTGTACAACCCTATCTAGATGATCTGCTGACACATTCTATGCGTTGTCAAGATCACTCGACACATCTACATGCCATTTTCTTACGCTGTCGTTATTATTGCATACAATTGAATCCACACAAATGTGTTTTTTGTGTGGAGTCTGGATGACTTCTTGGATTTATCGTGTCTATACATGGGATCAGAGTAGAACCCTTGAAGGTTGAGGCTATTCTCAATTTACGTCCTCCTTCCACACTACACCAACTCCAAAGTTTGCAAGGGAAGGCACAATTTTTGCGTCGATTCATCCCCAACTACGCTGAATTAATGAAAGGATTTACTTGGCTTCTTAAGCAAGGTTACGATTTTTTATAGGACTACATTGCCAACAAAGCATTTGAAGTTTTGAAACTCGCCTTAACCTGTACACCACTGCTGTTTCCACCCGATTATAGTCGAGATTATTTCCTGTACTTAGCTGCTTCAGACTCTATCATTGCTATGGTTCTAGTTCAAGAGGATGATTCACATGATTCACATGTTATATACTATTTGAGTCGGAGTCTCATGACCACCGAAACCAAATATTTACATGTGGATAAACTGGCCTTGACAGCTGTTCAAGATGTTCAACGTTTTTTTCACTACATCTTATTACACAGAACCACAGTCATTTCCGATTGCAACCCCATGCAACACATTCTTACTCGAAAATTGTTGGGGGGGGGAAATAATCTAAATGGATAGTTATTCTCCAAGAGTTTTATTTGGAGTTTGAATGTGCCAAGTCAAAGAAGTATTTATTTTTTTCTGAATTGATATGTGATCTTCCCTCTAGTGAAACAAAATATGTGGTAGAAGATTGCTTAGTTGATGAATATCTCTTTCTGATAAGTTCTGATGACATATGGTATGGAGATATTATCATTTATCTCCAAACCCAAACTTTCCGGCCTGATCTTTCTAGTACAGATCGTCGTCATATTCAGTATCAAACCTGTTAATACATTATCCTTGATGATACCCTTTACTGCCATGGTATTGATTCCATATTTCGGCGATGTCTCACCTATGATGAAGCTGAGAAAGATTTGAATGACTATCATTCTAGAGCATGCGGTGTTCATATGTTTGGGTATTCCACTACCCAAAATATCTTACGAGATGGTTATTTCTGTCCTTCATTATTTAAGGGTTGCATTACTACCGTCCAGAAATGCCACGCTTGTCAAACCTACAAAAATAAGATCTGATCTCATCCTGCTCCCTTACACCCTGTAGTTTCTGTTGGTCTATTCACTAAATGGGGCATTGACTTCATGACATGTAACCCTCACTCGGTCGGGGGGCATGGATACATCGTCATAGTCGTGGATTATTTCACTAAGTGGGCCGAGGCGATGCCTACATTTGATAATATCGAGAAAAATGCAGCGTTATTCATATTCAATCATATCGTTACTAGATTTGGTGATCCTCAAGCCATCGTCACTGACCATGGTAGTCATTTTCACAATTTCATGATGTCTGAACTTACCGAGAAGTTGGGTCTTTGACATGAAAACTCAACCCCTTATTATCCATAGGCCAATGGCCAGGTTGAATCAATCAACAAAGTTCTCACTACTATGCTTCGATGGATGGTAGGAATTCACAAGACAAGTTGGCACACAATGTTTTTCTCGACATTATGGGCATATCCGACATCTGTTAAGTCTACCACAGGGTTCACACCTTTCCATTTAGTAGATGGTATTGAAGCAATTTTGTCGATTGAATGTGAAATCCCATCTTTGAAACTAGCTATCGAACTTCTCCCTAACACCTCGGCTGAAGAGGAACGTCTTTTGTATTTGATGCAATTAGACGAGACTTGCCGCGATGCTGCCTTAGTCATTGAAACTTAGAAAAAGTGTGTCAAAGCTCAATATGACAAGCATGTCAAACCACATGTATTTTTTGAGGGTGATTTAGTTCTCCTTTATGAACAAGACCGTGACTTACTAGGGGTCGGTAAATTCGAGCCCATGTGGTAGGGTCCTTATATTGTGAAACACGTGTTGGAGAAAGGGGCTTGTGAGCTGGTAGATTATGATGGAATTCCTTTGACTGAACCCAGAAATTGGCTTTACTTGAAGAAGTACTATGCTTAAGTCATTTTTCGCATGAGTGTTGTGTGCTTTTTCATTTTTGGTTCCCCCTTTTAGCTACTTACCTTGCATTGTGCTTGGTTTCCAAATTTCGGTGTCTTCGATACCCTATATCGGCTTTGATGATGGTGCTAGTCACAGTACTCAAAACTTATTGTTTGCTGCTTGGGCTATCTATGCACCTACAAATGAATTGATCAGTCTACATGGTGTTTGCCTTGGTCGTGCAACTAATAATATCGCGGAATACAGTGTAGTTATCGAGTGGTTAACTAACGTCGTTTCACTTGGCATCTGTCATCTCATTGTACGACTTGATTCTCAGTTAGTAGTACTACAATTGAGTAGCATTTATTCCATCTGAAGTCCTACTATGTTACAGGTATATTTACGAATTCACCTCTTGGAAAGACATTTTGATTATATTGAATATCAACACATTCCTAGATGTCTAAATACATTGACAGATGCATTGACTAATTATGTGTTAGACATACATTTGAGACATTTATAAATCCAATCACACTTTTTACAAAAACAAGTAAGCCGGTAGGAACATTATATTTATAACGATAAAAGTTACAAAAAAGTGTTTGTCCGAAGACCAAAATATCAAAAAGTGAAGCTCATGGCTTCATGTACAAAAATCATCAAGGATGTTGCTCATTGTAAGAAACAACTTCCCGTGCTACTTTACAGAGTAGTTGACCGATAGATGCAGATATGCCCATTGTGTGGCATTGATAGTGCCTATGAAGTTCATCCACCGTGGCATCAAGGACATTCACAGTTAGTCCCTCTAGGTTCTGTTCAATAGCCTCGAGATCCGCGTCAGCTACCCCTGCTACAACACCTCTCTCTCATCACCTCTGGATGGGAGATGACCTCGAAGGACGATAAGGTCCCACATCTGCATTATTGAGAGCACTTGATTAGTCTTGGGTCGATAACACAAAAAACATTTTATATAATTAAAATATCAAAAAAGTTATATAATTTTTTTTTCCTTCTTACCTATGTCGCCCCATCGGGATCCATCAGGAAGCTCTAGATTTGGATCCCCACAGAAATCCATCCTGACATATGCATAGTCTTCCACCATGAGTAGCCTATTCCTCAGCCATTGGAAGAAAACATCGTCATACTTGACGATGGGAACACCACCATGTCAAGCCATTAGATCTACCCACCTCTTCATCTGTGGATCCTGTGGAGAGGGTATACCCCACTCCACCTACAGATGTGGGACAATAAATCTCTCCAAAAAGGACACCAAAATGGACCCATATCCAAATTGTTTCAATCGACCGTTTCGACACCTTGTGAGTTGTTTTTTCATGCTTTGCACTCTATCACATACTGAAAATGGCTTTGCAAAGCCATATGGGGAGCTGAACTCCTTGCCATGTGGGTAATGATGTAAAGGATGGTTCGTAAAGGTAAATCCCTGACATCTCTGACGGCTACCTTGCCATTGTGTTTTTCGGTACCTGACACACAATGGTGGCGAACATAGTAATCCATAGGTTCACCTCCACCCCTGCTGCCTGTGAGCGATACCCGTGAACCACAGTGAGACAACCCTGTCATAAAATAGATATCCTCTATATCTATTGTGAGTGTATGCACACCTATGTGAAAGGCCCGTTCGTTCACATCCCAGATGTGAACCAAATACTCTAGCAGCCTCAACTGGGCTCTCATGCCCTGAATTCTGAAAAACTTGAGTAACCTACGTTGGCTTAGAGCCATAACTGTCCCCGGGTCATTCCTGACGAAATAATCCTCTTCCTTATTCTCTCGCTCACACCACTTAAGCATATTGACCAAGGAAAGCCTGCCAAGGAACATTAAAAGAAGATTAGAAACATAAATATTCATTCCCGGGGTTTTAGCTAGTTAAGTTTATCTTTTTAAATTTTTGGTTGCGGTCGTTGCAAGGCTGCACTAGCATGCTGAGCGACATCATCACACCCTGCCTATGGGGTCTCCTACGATGATGCAAGATCATCACAGTTCACGATATAGTGGACATGTGACGATCTCAACGCGTAGGTAGCCCCAAAAAATTGACCCAACAACCAAATTTGACTAATGAAAACAAATTTTGAAACCATGAAAAGATGAAGAAGAAGAAGATTACCTGTTTGATGGAGACGGTTCACAAAATGATCCACCACATGCTCCATAATCGACAGTTGAAATTCGGGGAGAAAAAGGGTTTTGGAGCACTATTTGGGTAAATTTGAAATGAAATGGTAAAATGGTGTTTTCGGCCTATTTTATTGTTTTTTACCACTTTTTTATAGAAAAATTATATTATTTTTATATTTTATCCATGCCCTAAAGTCTAACCAACTTGCCAAAGTGTTGGCTTTTCTAGATTAAAAGCTCTAGGGATGAGACGTTTGAACAAGGGTCCACCCTTTTTGATTTGTTTTTGCATATTTTTCTTATGTACAGATCCTTTTAGGGTTTTTCAGGAAAAACTCAAAGCAGAGTCTTAGTTCTTTCTCACGCTCGTGAAACCATGAGAATGTAATCGAGTAGTCTTTTGTCGTTTTTTCAAACTCGCATTGGTAATACAAAAAAAAAAACCTATGGAGTATCCTTTAAGCTCTTTTCAAGCTTCCTAAACATGAAAAGATGGCTGAGCGACCTTGTTCTTTTCACGATCATAAAAGTATTTGAAGAAAACATTTGATGAGCGGTAGGTTATCTATTTTTCGGTCTCGTCAGACTAACTTAAGAAAAAGGACCTTATGGAGTTCTCTCTAAATTTTTTTCAGACTCTCTAAAAGTGAAAAACCTCTGAGTTTTTTTTCTTTGGACTCATTAAAAAAATATCAAAAGACCCATACGGGATTAAACCACTCCTTCTTAGGGTTCGTTAAACATACTCCAAGGGACTCGTCCAAAGGATAAGATTACAGTTACAAGCATATGCTATACTCCTCAAGCTTGCACAAAAATAAAGAGGTACTCGCCAGAAATGGTGGGGGAAAATTGGGAAAAAAATGTGTCTCTGTATTTGTGTTAGTGGCAATAATAGTCTCTCTTGAAAATGACACCCCCCTTCATCTTTGTATCTGGGTTGAGAAATCCATTTGTCTCTCATTTGAGCATACACAAGTTCATATGTTGGGTGCTCCTTGAGTGACTCCTACCAAGACAACTGTCATGTCATCCATATGTCCAAGAGAATTCCAACCTAAACATGCCTTCTATCGAGTCGGCCATCTGTAGTTATCAATTTTCTACCATGTCAGCCTTCCTTGAGTCAGTTCCAAATCACTTCATACTCTAATCTACTTCAAATTTGTTGCATATTTTGTGTCATTGATGGGGGATACATCAAGGCCCTCATATGATGAGTCTTTTCCCGTCGACTTAAACTCATTATCTAGGAACAAGATTTAGAAATCATTTAGTACCTTAGAGCCTGCATGCCTCAATGGAAGGTTTCTTCGCTTTCAACAACGAGTTCACATCATTGACCCCTGATTGGAATATTCTATCGAATTTTCGAATTCAACTCATTTATTCACATTCATTATATTGTACTAGGGTAACTTGGGAGTCATTGGCATAAATGGTGATTTCCCTCGCACTTGTTAACGATTTTTGTTGATTAAGGTTGGTTGTCATTTATGTGAACCCTTGAAGAAAGCCCCATAGCACAAAGGTTTGGGTAATGGACCCAAGATTGTCTGATGTAAATATGACTCATTATTGTTTTTTCATGGTTGATAAGAAGTAAATATGGATGAACTCCAAAGTGGTCCCCTTATGGTGAAAGCCCTCATGGGAAGATGCTTTGCGGAGTAAGAGAACCCATGCTTAATTATGGAATAATGAGATGAAGGATAGTGAATTTGTCAAGGAAACTATCCTAGATGGATAGTTCTTGTCATGCCATTTCCGGTGGTATGTAGAACGTCACATAAGTCCTTGCGGTTAGAGAGTTATGACCATGTGAAGTTGGAGAACCTAGGTTTGGGTAATGGACCCAAGTTTGTTTGATGGATAACGATATGATTTTTGCTATATTTGAAGGTAATAATATTATAGATGGATATTAAATGTCATTCCATTTCTGGTTGTATGAGTAATGTCACATAATTCCTCACGGTTTGAGAGCTATGGCCTTACGAAGTTGGAGGACCCTCATATGTCATCTAGAAGCCCCAAAAGGTCAAAGTAGTCAAAGTGGTTTAAGAGATTTTAAAAGGTAAAAAATAAACTGAAGTGATGAGTGTATTATAATTCAAAGTGAATACAAAATAAATTATTTCAATAATAAATTTAATGGAGAAATTAGAAGTGGGTTAACCCTAAAATAAGGAAAGTGGGCCAAGTGACCTAGAAGATGTTTTTAAG